>VZTO01009130.1:42159-64817 GCA_013400615.1 Syrrhaptes paradoxus | reverse complement strand
CGCGGCCGGGGGCGCGGCGCGGGGCGGCCGGCGGGGCGGGAGCGGCTCCCGGCGCGCAGGAAGCGGCGCCTCCCGCCGCGGCCAGTGCCACGTCTCCCTGTCGGCGGGGCCGGGCTTCCGGGCCTGCCGCCCGGAGGGGCCGGTGGGCAGAGCGCCGGGGGCTGCTGGAGGCCTCTCCCGCCCGGGAGCGCTCTCGCCGGGAGCGACCGGCTCTGCCGTCCCCGCAGCCGGAGCCCAGCGGCTCGGGGGGAGGTGCTCCTGCGCGGGGGCGCGATGTGGCGCATGACGGGGGAATGCTGTTGGAACCCAGTGTCCTGCCGCCGAGCTGCGCGGCGCTGTGCCGAGGAGGAAGCTTGGCCTTGGCCTGAGTTTCAGGACCCAGCAGCTGTAACCGTTTCGTGCCTGCCGCTTGCCACAGAGCCCCTCTGTCTAGGGATGTAGCTTCATTTGTAAGTTGATAGTTGGGTGGCAAAAACCAGCACTGCACAAAGCATCCTTATCTCTGAGCAAGAAACGCATCCTGGCATGGCGAAGTGGTACTTTATATAGCCTATACATTCACAAAGGTGGAAAAAACAGAAGGGACTTGACTAAATCGCTACTGAAAAAATCTGTAGTAAAATAGAAGTAGAAATGCAAAATAACCAGTAACTGAAGTATGGTGTACAGAGTGTATAGATAACAGACAATGGTGGCAATATCTCCATCAGGTTTCATTCTTGGTAGAGAAGTTGTTTTGTGGTGGTATTTTAGTCTCTATGTCAATAGTTTGGTTGGAAGTGTGCTGGACTGAAATGTATGTCATTTAAGGCCAGCCAGTGTGGCCTTGCACATGGAACTTCAAGTAGTTTTATCAAAAGCTGTAGGATGAACACAGATTGCTGGGACTCTTGATTAAGAGTCTTGAGTGAATGCAGCAATGTGGATTTGGAAACAGTTACATTCTAATATTTGTCATGTTTCTCCGAAACTCTCACACTATACTATAAAATTCTTAACCTTGATTACAGTAATTGCAACTGTAGCACTAGTGCGAACAGTGCAGTCTTGGGCACAGACTGTCTTGGCAATGGGCGGACCATCTGGGATGTACTTGGTTTTGACTGATGTTGATTCACTTTGCAGTTTTGTGAGAATTACTGTATGCATAGGCCGGCCCCGGGGGGTGCGTCATCGCCCCGCCCCGCCCGCCTGCCCTGCCGGCCGGGCACGCCGCGGCCCCGGCGCCGGGAAGATGTTGCCCCTCTCCATCAAGGACGATGAGTACAAGCCGCCCAAGTTCAACCTGCTCCGGAAGGTGTCGGGCTGGTTCAGGTGAGCGGCCCAGAACGGGACGGGCGCAGCGGAGTTCGGGGCCGTGACCGAGCCTCCGCGGAGGGGCTGGGGACGGCTGATGCTGGGGGTGCCCGGGCCGCCCGGGGAGCGGGTCCGGCCGTCCGCTGCTTCCCCCCGCGGTGCCGGCGGCGGGTGACCCGCGGTGTGCTCTGTGTGCAGGTCCATCCTGGCGGACAAGACCTCCCGCAACCTCTTCTTCTTCCTCTGCCTCAATCTCTCCTTCGCCTTCGTGGAGCTACTCTACGGCATCTGGAGTAACAGGTACCGCGGCCGGGGGCGCGGCGCGGGGCGGCCGGCGGGGCGGGAGCGGCTCCCGGCGCGCAGGAAGCGGCGCCTCCCGCCGCGGCCAGTGCCACGTCTCCCTGTCGGCGGGGCCGGGCTTCCGGGCCTGCCGCCCGGAGGGGCCGGTGGGCAGAGCGCCGGGGGCTGCTGGAGGCCTCTCCCGCCCGGGAGCGCTCTCGCCGGGAGCGACCGGCTCTGCCGTCCCCGCAGCCGGAGCCCAGCGGCTCGGGGGGAGGTGCTCCTGCGCGGGGGCGCGATGTGGCGCATGACGGGGGAATGCTGTTGGAACCCAGTGTCCTGCCGCCGAGCTGCGCGGCGCTGTGCCGAGGAGGAAGCTTGGCCTTGGCCTGAGTTTCAGGACCCAGCAGCTGTAACCGTTTCGTGCCTGCCGCTTGCCACAGAGCCCCTTTGTCTAGGGATGTAGCTTCATTTGTAAGTTGATAGTTGGGTGGCAAAAACCAGCACTGCACAAAGCATCTTTATCTCTGAGCAAGAAACGCATCCTGGCATGGCGAAGTGGTACTTTATACAGCCTATACATTCACAAAGGTGGAAAAAACAGAAGGGACTTGACTAAATCGCTACTGAAAAAATCTGTAGTAAAATAGAAGCAGAAATGCAAAATAACCAGTAACTGAAGTATGGTGTACAGAGTGTATAGATAACAGACAATGGTGGCAATATCTCCATCAGGTTTCATTCTTGGTAGAGAAGTTGTTTTGTGGTGGTATTTTAGTCTCTATGTCAATAGTTTGGTTGGAAGTGTGCTGGACTGAAATGTATGTCATTTAAGGCCAGCCAGTGTGGCCTTGCACATGGAACTTCAAGTAGTTTTATCAAAAGCTGTAGGATGAACACAGATTGCTGGGACTCTTGATTAAGAGTCTTGAGTGAATGCAGCAATGTGGATTTGGAAACAGTTACATTCTAATATTTGTCATGTTTCTCCGAAACTCTCACACTATACTATAAAATTCTTAACCTTGATTACAGTAATTGCAACTGTAGCACTAGTGCGAACAGTGCAGTCTTGGGCACAGACTGTCTTGGCAATGGGCGGACCATCTGGGATGTACTTGGTTTTGACTGATGTTGATTCACTTTGCAGTTTTGTGAGAATTACTGTATGCATAGGCTGTCTTTTTGAGTATGGGTTTTATTTTTTTTTTAATAGCTCAGGTATGAAGAGCTTAATGTTCATGTCAGTGTGTTCTGATGTCTTTCTTTTAAGCATAAGAGTTTTTTTGGTAATGACCAGAAAAACATCTACAACAGAAAAAGCCTTGTATATGAGATAACTAAACTGAGAAACTGAAGTGACACTTGCCAGAAGTTTGTCACTCAAGAATTGGGCTTACTGGAATTGAGAAGGTTCTTATTTATTTCTGCTCATTGTAGAGATTAAGAATTGGGATTTGCTGGATGGTCATTAGTTGGACCTCTTGTTTATATTTCAAGTCACTAATTTCAGGTGTCTTTACATTAAGCCTAGGTTTTGGGCTAGAGCAAAACAGTATCTTAGTAAGTATCTCTTTAGTATCTCCTCGTTTAGTAAAGATGAATAGCAGAGCATATGATGAGGAATGCCTTCAGTCAAAGTAGACCATTCATGCCTGCTAAGAACAAACACATAACAAGCAAACAAGGAGCCCTGTAGGGAAAATTATTACTTCACTTTGAAGCTCCTTTGCTCTCCACATGAGAGATGCAGAAATGGAACATTTGTAAAGGGGATTTTCTGTGTCATCCTGGAGCACTCATTTATTCCACTCTGGCCTATCTCGTGTATCGGTATAATCACTTTGCACCCCATTTTTTAAGGTCTTGTTAATTTACAGGTCATTTTTAAAAAAGCCTAGGATTGGCGTCTTACTAGGCTTCCTATTGTTTGCAGTCAAATCACGTATAGCTATACCCATAATACAGAGCATGTTTGTGCCATGTGGTGAATTGTATTGCAGACACCTGTCTGTACTGACACCTGCTGATAAGTACAAATCCACGTGCTTCTGGCTACTTGGAGATGTTAGCTTAGGTCTTGAAAGCAGCACAGCTGTGTTGGTGGCACACCTGTTGTAAGTCTTGCTTCTGTGAGATTTGTGGGTGTGAGCACAGTGCCATGATAACTTGCTATATGATTTCTGGTTCTAGAACTAGTATGGGATTTTGTTTCAGTGACAGTCCTTATATATACTCTTCTCTTTCCCAGGAGGCTTTATAAAAAGAAAAAAAAAATCCCTCAGAAACCACTAGCTATCCCTGTTCAGTCTTGCTTATTCCTTCAATTTCATATTCATTATAAACTTACAGTTACTGTCACCCTAATTACCTTCTACCTGAATGTTTGGTGTGTTTTGTGTTTTATTCCCCACTGGATCTTCCTTACTACTCAGAACCAAACCTAAAATGAGCTATTTCCCTAGGGAAAAAGTCACCTGGTTTTGGGGAGGGGGAAGCTGTCACTTACACCCTTCAAGAATTTGATAGGGAATTCCTTCTGCTGCCTTATAGGCGGCTAAAACCTTTGGTCTTCCTTTAGAGTTCGTTCAGAATGACCTGTCTGTTTCCTGCTTTGGTGGCTAGAGCACCTAAGGGCAATTTATCATTACATCATCCTCTGCCTTAAATGTTGTTATAGTGGTATGTATATATACCTCTGTATGTGTCCGTAAAGTATATATGAAAATATAGAGAGCACAAGACTTGTTCTCTCTCCTCCAAACCCACTTCTTCCACAGTTGAGTGTTTCACCTGAAACACATAAGATTAATCTTGAAATTTATTTCAGTGAGGCTGAAGTGGTTTAATTTCGTAATGTGAAGTAGCTGGAACTATGGCTAATGAAACTTTGTATTTTACTTCAGTGAGAAAATGTAGCTGTCCTCCAGAAATTGTTACTACCAGTAGTTGCTTTTTTGTTCCTCAGCTGATTTGTGTACCTGATTGTTCTTGGACAACCAAAGGATTGGGAAAATGGAACTTTCGGGACAATTGTAATGTCTAATGATCATCAGTGACTCTATGAAATGTCTTTTGAAATATTAATCAATTTTTGTATTTCAATGCGCATACTTCTTTGCAGACTTATGAAACCTGTTTATGATTAGTAAAATTTGGCTACTGTTGTATGTGGTGTTAAATCCAATTTACACACAGCCTGCAAACTGGTACAAGCTCTACTGACTGGGTAATGCATGAACTAAGTTAAGTTGCTTTGAACTTTGTAGGGTAAAAAGAGCAGGCTAAACTTGTCCTGTGTTTGTCAGTCTAGATTGTAGTTGTGCATTGGTCATTGAAATAAACTGTTTAAGAAGTGGTCTCTCGGCATCTGCCTCCTTCAGCTTCTAGATCAAAGGGAAGTCTTCTAGTCAATGCCTTGCAGCTGATAAGGCAAAGATTTAAGCACTGATAAGGTTTACAAGCAGTGGCTCATCATTGTTCTAATACCACTCTTATAATTTTTGAACTGGAATTAGCTTGGATCCATTCAGCTGAAAGCACAGATGGAGCAAGTATTTGTTTGCTTTTATTTCTTTGTAGGCATAGTCCAGTCAAACCAGAAGAGTAATGGTGATCACTGGCAAAAGGAGCAAATTATTGCTGTCTTTACACTTAGAAAAAATGAAGAAGCAGATATCTGTAGCAAATTAGCACTGTTGTCTGCATTTTTATTTTTCAAAATTGTTCATAGAGCTCTGTGCTCTCAGGAGTACTGTTGCTACTTCCTTTGATTTTAGTGTAGCTGTTTTTTTTTTTACTGCAGACGTTAAAGAATTTTTGACCAATTTTCCCTGTGTGTGAAAACTCTTTCAAAGTATCAAGTTTGAAAATGGATTTAAGAATATTGCTATTGTAGATGCATAGTGCTGTTACTGTGGTGATACTGGTAGTTTTAGTCAGAACAGGTTTGGTGTACTAGGTTAACCTATACATACACTGCATATGATAGATACTCAAAAGCAGTGTCTTTAAAACCAATTTTCTTTTCTAGCTAGATGTGAAATACTACTTTACCACCATACATGGGGTCAATACTTAAATGCACCTTGTGTATATACACTTCTCTAGCTGAATTTGCTCATACAGTCAAACTAGAAATTGAGATATAAGAACAAATACCTGCTACCAGAATTAAGTTGGCAAGAGGTGAGGCCGTGGGTATATCTACTCCAGGGGCTTTGGTTTGTGTCAGTGGAAACCACCTTCCACTACCACCAAAATCATATGCTAGGAGGATTTTCTGCCAAGTGCCCTTCCAGAGTGCCTTCCTAAGCTGATAAAAGCAGTTTTGTTGTCATGTTTGTATTAGTGATCTAGTCTGGGTTTCTCCCCTGTGCTAGCAAAACCACGACTGAAGCTTAGATGCAGTGTATTGTGCTAGTGTGTGAAAGATTAAATACTGTGTTTTTTCATACTCAACGTGTAGTGTATGGAACATAACTTTTTTTTCCTGTTCTTTTCCAGTTTAGGTCTAATATCAGATTCTTTTCATATGTTTTTTGACTGTACTGCTCTATTGGCTGGATTAGCAGCTTCAGTTATTTCAAAATGGAGGTCAAACGATGCTTTCTCATATGGGTAAGAAACTTCAGGCTGTTATCTTAATGTATTTTAGTAAGTGTCGAGGTATTTTTCACTTTATTTTTCACTGTATGAATAAAACCTCTTTTTGCAGAGCATGGAAAAGCTATGTTGAATGTTTCGGTTTTTAAGGTTAAGTAAACCTTTAACTTAATATTCCCCCCCAGAAATAGTAAAAATGTGAGGCATTGCTTTTGTGGAGCAGGTGTGTCACTTCCAAGATCTCTGTGATCATACTAGTGGAAACAAGCAGAAAGTTGCCCTGCATTATTAATGGCACCAGTGAAGTAAGAGCAGCTGCAGCATGGGTTTGTCCTCAGAGCGCAGCGAGGTGCCTTGCAGGGAATCTCAGGCTGCTGGTGCCCCTTGCCTTCTTTGGAACAGAAGGTTACTACTGAAAGGAGCGAAGTCTCAGTGATGCTGCACCCGAGATTATAAACCGTGTTTCTCGGGACCAGCAGGATTCAAGCGCTGTGACTGCCATTAACACAGAGGTACCTCATCCCGTACGGCCCTTCGTGGGTGGTATGCAGCTGCAGCCGGTTCTGTTTCAAGGGCACTTGGTTCCACTGCACCTTACAGTTGTGTCCTGTGCTGATGGTACAGTATTTAATTGGTGATACTGACTAATTAACAGCAAATGAGCTGTAACATGGCTGCATTCCCTGTAGTATTACTGACCTGGATGTCAGCATGTAGCTTCAGCTGTCTTGCCTAAGCATGGATCCTGTAGTTTGAAACTTAAAGCACTGTTTAATTAAGGTGGAAACTCCAGTGTGCCTAGAAATCAGTTTAAAAAGAATTGATTGTACCATGAACTAATTGTAATGAAAGCAGGTTCTGTATTAATTGCTGCTCTGCACTTAAACAGCTGGTGTTCCATTTATTAAAGAACAGCCACTGTTTATTAAGTCTGATGTTTGCTACATTGGGATTACATGTTCTAACCTGGCTGGTTTTTATTGGAGAAACTTAGTAGCTGAAATAATTAATTTCTACTTAAAACTTTTACTAAAAATCCCGCTACTAGAGGGGGAGCAAATTAATGTATGGCTGTTTGATATTGAACAGAACTTTGCATCAGCAGACTTTGATTACATCTTGCATGCTTATCTTATTTTGTGGTTTCCAAATATGCATTTATACTATAACTGCCAGTAGAGATGATCTTAAATGGGAAGATTTTGGCATATTGAAAGTTTTCTTTCATCTAGATCAGGTAACGGCTAATCTAGATCAGGTAATTTATGTCAAAGTATATAACACAGTGAATTTCGTATGCTTATCTGCAGTTTATATACTGCATCTTCCATTTAGCAAATCCCTGTGTAATACAACTGGTGTGAGTACTAAAAGATTGTACTCCAGACTCTAAGTTCCACTTTATTTTTCAGCATTTATATGGAGGTGGTAATATCTGCTATTGCTTTTTTGTTTCTTGCAGGTATGTTAGAGCAGAAGTACTTGCTGGTTTTGTAAATGGTTTATTCCTCATCTTTACAGCATTCTTCATTTTTTCTGAAGGTGTTGAGGTATGTTATGAAGCCGATTGCACCATCAGTTGTCACATTTTTACTTCTAGAGCATATTATTTAATGGGAATAAAATTATTGAAATTGATTATGTTCATAATTGGTTAAAAATCAGTTATTTGAACAGAGAATAGGGCCATATGAAATTTCTGGTTTGTGACACAGAAACCCAGCCTTTTCAGTGTAGCTACATATAGTAGTATTTTGATTGTGTGTAAAGATTGTGAATTTTTTCCTGTCCTTTTTTCAGCCAGTTAAGTATGTCATAGAAAGATTTTTACTTCTCACTGTTAAAGGACAAATGAGGCCAAGAAAGAAAGGCCAAAACAAAATCATTCAGAGGAGAGAAGTTAGCCATAAGAAATGGAAATACAAGAAGTTGTACTAATTCATTAAAGAAAGAGCATTATCTTCCAAATTTTGAAATCTGATATAAATGGCAAGTAATAATAGCCTTAACATTTACAAGGGTGCTTTTCTTGAATTTTTTTTTTACGAGATGGTTCAGGTGATAATTTCAAGATTAGAATTTAGACATCAAGGGTGTCTGCACTGAAGTGAGGTAGGATTAAGAGTAAAACTGATAACTGATTCTGATCAGCTTGCATTAATGCTTTTACTTTTTAATGAGAGATGCACTATAAATTTGTTTAGACTTCTAGTTCAGTATACATTCTAGATGTTTTTTTTAATTAGTAGAGAAGTGGGAAGAGCTTTTGGGAACACATCCTCTACATAGATAAGCCTGTAAATACTTCCAAATCAGTACAAACTGGGCTGAAATTTCCTAAAAGCTTGAGAAAACTGCACTCCAAATCTAGAAACATCAACAAAACTTATTAGAAAAACTAAAAACTACTGCTGGAAGGGTCAAGGGTAATGTTGAAACATCATTCTTGTCCTGCTGGTCTTAGCTCCCATGCTAAGGACTCCCATTGCTTGTAATGGTGACTCCTTTTCTCTCTGTCACTTCAAAATTTTACATCTGTTGAAAGTTTAATTATCTTGCTATTGCCTGTACCTTTCATCCCTGTGGACAGATGGTGAATGTTTCTCTCCATTCTCAATAGTAGTTTACACTGTTCAGTACTTAGCTTCTGATGCAAATTATGTTAGCCCTATATTGTCTCGCTGAAAAAAAAACTTCCAAAGAAAGGGTAAAAAAAGAATTAAGAAAAAATCAATTTAGATTTTTAGAAGTTTTAAAAAATGGCACAATTTGTTCTCAGTCTTCATTTCATTCCCTTCATCTCCTCACCCTTCTAAGGAGAAAGGACATTCTAGACTCTTGGAAGGTGTTTGGATGACTTGGGCAATCCGTATACTACAGCAAACTTGAGTGTTTGCATGTGGTGTTGAGCCACATCCCACAGCATAATAAAATCTTATGATCAAAGTTAGCTAGACTATCTGAATATTCTACTATACTTTCACAGCTTTAGTAAGTAAAACTTCAACTTCAGACAGGAAGAATTAGTCTGTGTACCATCCCAAAAGCTGAAAGTCCTGAGTAATTTCTAATTATGTCTTTGTATATGCCTGTTTGTATGAGAATGATCCTGTATCTAAGCAGTTTTTTCAGTGCCTTTTAATAAGATTGTAAAACTCTGCATTTACTTCTTGGTTTTTTGTTTTGGGTTGTTTTTTGTTGTTTTTTCTTTTTTCAGAGAGCACTTGAGCCTCCTGATGTGCATCATGAGAGACTTCTTCCTGTTTCTATACTAGGATTCATTGTAAATCTTATAGGAATATTTGTTTTTCAACATGGAGGTCATGGGCATTCGCATGGCTCTGGTAGGATGTCTACAGTTTCCTTTCCTGGTACCCTGTGCTCCAGAACCTTACAATCCTCCAATGAAAACCCCAGTATTAGATTTCACTGTCTATTTAGTGGCAATCCTACCCAAATGTATATGTGACTTGTTGCGATATTGACTTTTATGTTTTATCACTAGCCATAGTATGTCACTACCGTACTTCTCATGCTAATATCCATTAACTGGAAGACCTGGAACTCCAGAATCTGCTTTCTGGAACATGCACTCTTCTGCACCTTGTTGGAAGAGACTTGCAGAGTGTTTTTACACAGAATTAAGCTGGAGTTAAACAATGTCTTGGCTGGAAAATTTACAAAACAGTGTCTGAACCAAATTTTAAGTATGGGATGACTCCACTTCAGGTGCTTCTCAGCTTAGTGTCTTTTGGATTTAAATGCAGAATTTATTTGCCTAAATATATATGGTAAACTTATTTTTTTTTCTGCAAACCTAATTGGTATCTCTTTCAGCCTAACGTATAGACTGGTGGAAAAATAGTCTTTGGTCTTTCAGCAGCAATTTAAGCTTGATTTTTTAATGTGTGACAATTTCTGGTTTCTTAAAACAGCTGTGTTTAATGTGCTTGTATCTAATTATGTGTACATTTTTCAAATGTACTGAAAATGTACCACAACTTGTCTCGGAAGTGGGAGTGCATAAAAGCACTTGACTTCTTATCAGGTATAGCTTTTATATGGCTGGCTGCACAGCTTAGATTTGTATGACAAACAGCTCGTCTTCATTTTTGTGACTTATTTAAAGCCATATCTTAAGATGACCTAAAAGATGAATAGGTTTCAAGTAGCTTGGAAACAAATGTAAGCATACTTTTATTGAATACTTAAATTTATACTCTGATGGTGATATTTGTTTATAGGGCATGAACACAGCCATTCTCTATTTAATGGTGGTCTCGGTCACCATGGACACAGTCATGGAGGTCATGGTCACAGCCATGAACATAAACATGGCCATGGACACACTCATAATCACGGCCATAGCCATGGACACTCTCACGGTCAAGATTATTGTCATGGTAAGTACTTAGTTAATGTCATAGACCATCTTGACTCAATTCAGATTTGCTATTAATGATTTTCTGAAAAAAAAAAAGAGCATCCTGGCAGCTTGTTGCGAGCATACAGGGAAATAGTTTCACTAAATATGTGGTATGCTGTGCCACCACCGTGCTTTGTGGCTCATTTTGGTAAATGCTGTTTCACTTGCAGTAAGTTCAGTGTTTGTTTTAAAGGTTTTGCTTTACCTACATTTTTTTGAACATTCACCGTAATGTTGATTGTTGGCAAAAGATAATACAGATGTATGCTACAGCAATATAATGAAATTAGTTATCAAGCGCTCTGTTTCAATTTTTTATTAAAGTCAATAGACAAATTTAAGCTGCTTTCATAGTGTTCTCTGTTAGAATAATTTTACGGATTAAGATATTATGAAAGATGAACAAGCAATTTTACTTTGGGCACTTAGGGACTGATATATCAGACTTGGTTTGTGATTTCAAATAAAAGATTTTCCCTGTCTTGTGTAGTTGTAATCTGTTTTAAAGATGGTTATGAAAAAGGTATTTGGTGTCTTAACTATGCTTAAATCTTTTCTATAAAGGCAAGCAATCTGTGAAGAGACATCCATGCAAAATGTGATCAGTAGCCTTCACTGTGGGAGAAGATACACTGTGATTACTACCTATTTGAAACAATGCAAATGAAAGACTTACTGTAATGCAGGGTTGTCAGTCCTTCCTGCCTAAGCCATAAACTAGAATCTGATGTGGCTGAAAATGTGCACATTCAGAGTGGGGAGTAGACAGGAGGTGACAAGGAGTATAAATATATGTGAATATATATTTATATTTATTTCTTGCCATTTTCAGTGGAAAATTGGTGCTTGTTTTCCAAGTGTTCTGCTGGAGTTTGATTGGAAAGCAGGAGCGCCCTCCTCCTGCTTCTTCCTTGCTCTCCTCATGCCCCCCACCCCAGTGGAATAGCAAATATAGCTATCTGGTTTGTGCAATTTGATATTCAAATCAACTTTTGCATAAATTATTATGTATCTTCACTAGAAGTCATTTGCTATCCTTTTAACAAGCTTTTCATAAAATATATTTCTGATGTGTTCCACAGAGGCATTCATCTGCTTGGATGAGAGGATTTTTTTACTTAGTTCGAACTTTTCCAAGTCTCATCCTTGTTTTACATTAAGGATGAATATTTCTGGTTAGCAAATACTCTTCTTGCTTGTGTGTATGGCTTGTATTCTTGAGAGGGCCTTATTTGGCTAAATACTAGAAAGGTCTCATTTCTCAATTTGTTTTCCTTAAAAAAATGTTGATCTTTTATATATAAAATCTGTTGGATGAAGTGGAATTTTCTATTAAAAAATATGTGCGTTAAGACTTCTAACTTAATTGCTGCAGTAAAAAACAATAGCTAGAGTAAAAGCTAGTCATTGTGAGTAGCTTGTCTGTTCAAGAAATTTCATAAAGGAAGACCATAACAGGATATACCACTAGAGAGAGCCCTTGCATAGCTTAATATGCTAATCATTGTCTTCACAGATGACCATTCTCTTGAAGGGATGGCTGGATCCAGCAAACAGATTTTACAAGGTATGATGAGAAAAAAGTGTAGTGGTTTGTTGTTTTTATCATGGTCTGCCTGCCTGTGACTGTCACACATCTGTCTAGAGGGTGCCTCTGGGTAGCGTTTGCTGCATTTTGCTTGGAGGAGCTGTTTTATGAAGTTGCCTTCCACCTGTAAACAGAGTAATGCCGTACCCTGTTTCGGGCTAGGGGCTGAGACATTCACTGAAGTCTAAATGTAATACAGTGTCAATGCAGTAGAAAAGGGAGATCCCAAAAGCTGGGATTCAGCTTCTGCTACTGGTGCTGAAAAACCGAATAATAAAACTCTAGGAAAGAGAAAATCTGGTTAAAAGCAGAAGCCTAAGGACCCTAATTGCAATGTATGCTCTGGAAAGTGAAAAACAATATTATTAAGATAGAATGTATTTGAAAAATGCAGATTGATACAATAGCTAAAGGGCACTGGAGCTTAAAACTTGCATTTCATCAAGCTATTACAGTTGGTTTAGACAAGGTGGTAATTCACTCTAAATTGTTTGAAAGGGTATTGGAGTCTATGATCTCCTGAGCATTGGTGTAAATAAATTACTCATGATTTAGATGTCGATTTTGAGCTTTGATTAATTTTTTTAAGTGTTCAAAAGTTAGAGGGAGAAAAATAATGGAAGAGATAGTAGTTATTTGGCATATTGAAATGTACATACTGTTTTCTTGTATTGGATGACTTTCTAGCTTGTTTGTAGTTCTTGAAAAGGAACGTTTTCAAATTCTCTGAGAACTTATAGTATACTGTATTACATCTATGTATACTCAGTACTTCAGTAGAAGATATTTGAAAGTCAGTCCTTTCATGAAAGGCATATTTTAATTGAAGCATATTAAAAAGACTCAATTTTATATAATTTTCTTTTAATTTTTCAATACTGTGGAGGGTTCACTCTGGCCAGCACCAAAACACCCAGCAGCTGCTCACTCACTCCTGCAGGGGGACAGGGAAGAAAATTAGAAGAGTAAAAGCAAGAACTACTCTTGGATTGAGATAAAGACAGTTTAGTAAGTGAAGAGGAAAAAAACCAACACCCCACCCAAGTGATGCAAAGACAATCGCTCACCGCGTCCCACCAGCAGAGCAATTCCCAGGTAGTCTCTGAGCAACAGCTACTTTGGAAAGACAACACCCCAGTTCTGTTGCTGACTGTGATGTTATATGGTATGGAATATCCCTCTGGTCAGTTTGGGTCAGCTGTCCTGGCCGTGTGCCTTCCCAGCATCTCGCCCACCCCAGCCTGCTTGCTGTGGGGGCAGAGTGACAAACAGAAAGGCTTGATGCTGTGCAAGCACTGTTTGGCAGTAGCTAAAACATTGCTGTGTTATCAACGTAGTTTTAGTCACAAATCTGAAATACAACATCACGCAAACTGCTGTGAAGAAAATGAAATCTATCCCAGTCAGACCCAGTACAAATGTAGACTTGGGAAAATCACTGAAGAGCTGATTTGCAGCTGTGCGTTGTTTTTGTGAGGAGTGATTATCTGAAATTGTTTCTGAATGACTGTTCCCATTACTGCCAGCAGAGAGCTCCAGAGGCTAAATTTTAGCTAACTGCAAAGGGTTTGTTTCTTTGTCTTTTAAGGTACTATGTTATTCTTCAAAATAAGAGTGAAGTTGTTTGTGTCTGCAGTATTTAATTCTCAAAATCACTTGTCTGGGATTTCTTTGCCAAATAAGTTCTACAAGATATTGGCAATGGAACATAAGTGTCTTTCAAAGCTTTACAGAGCTGTTTTCTGTTAACTGTCCATCTTATGCAGTACTTATCTTTGTCTGTAGGCATCACGGAACATGAGTTTCCTTGTTGTAATATGGGTGGGTATTGAATGAAAAAAATTACATACATCTGTTAATCAGTGCTTAAGTTGATAGCCATGCCATGAAATACCCCTTACTGCTAAGTGCAGAAAAAGATGTAAGTTCTTCAAATGCTCTATATTCTAGAAATACATTGACCACAAATTTAACAAGCGTAAATCATGTTACCTAGTTCTTGCAACTCTTCTGTGTAAACTGTCTTTGAAATACTCTATTAGCTTTAAGAATACCAAGTTGTAATGATATCAATTAATCCCTTACAGGTGTATTTCTACATATTGTTGCGGACACACTCGGAAGTATTGGTGTAATCATATCTGCTATATTGATGCAGAACTATGGTCTAATGATAGCAGATCCTATTTGTTCAATGCTTATAGCCCTACTTATAGGTGTAAGGTAAGCATTGCTATCACTGATATTTGGTAGTATTTTTGATGCTAGTTACAGACAAATTACAGCTCAGAAGAAAAGGTTTACCTGTTATGCTAATGACTTAGAATGTTTGCGTTTCTTCCAAGAGTGATACGTTACCTTTGTTCTGTACAGCTGTTCTGGTGTGCTCTTACATGAGCTGTCTTTCTTTTCTTTTCTTTTTTTCTTCAGCTACAGATTTTGCTCTTAAATCTGCACATCTTAGTCCTGTTTGCATAATACTACAAAAACGTCTTTCAGGTTCAAACTGTAGAAAGCTTCCTCTCTGTATTTAGTACCTGCTTATATAAACCAATGTACTCCAGTAAATGGAGCAGAATGGCTTCAGGGCAGCAGAGTTGAGCCTGCTGGCACAGGATGTGCCCTTGTCCTTGACAAATCAAGGCGCTTTTTTTTTTTTCCCCAGGGAGAACTGTCTTTTCCTTTGCATTTGTATTCTGAGACATCCGTATTCCTTTTAGGATCTGATGGAAATGCTTCAAGTAGTTCTGGGCTCTCACAGTTGTTGCTTACCAAGATCACTGTAAACGTTGAAGCTATTTAGATTAGATGGGACAAGCAAACATTTCATTCAGTGATGAGGCTTTTTTGGCAGCAGTTTCAATGCTGGCATAGGGCAGAGTGCCACAACTACAGTTACAACCTAATAACTGAACACCCTTGTCCCTTCAGCAGTGGTGAATGTCATCTGATTAACTGCAGCTGCTTATGCTTATACCATATATGTCATGTTTATACCATACGCATGGCAGCATTCACGGAATTATTGATGTGAATCTCCCTATTTATCAGAGCAGGGCAACATCCTTTAGGCACTAAATGCCCACAGAAATCTGTGTGCTAGAGATGGCTATTAAATTACCACTTTAAACATAATCTTTTGATTTAACCCTCTTGTAATTTCATAAAGGACAAATTATTACAAACTAATTCTATTACTGAAATCTCAAAAAATGGGAAAGAAAATGTGCCGGTTACCAAGGGGAAAGAAACTATTACTGAGGTAACAGCTGAGTAAAACCACAGGTTTCTATACATTTTGTGTTTTAAGGGTCTATCTTTGTGCACAGCAAAGCATATGTGGAGCACTGATCAGGAAATACCACATGAATGAGGATTTTTTTTTCTTCCATTCATACAGAGGCTGGAAGACTACTTTCCGTAATAGAGTTTTCATAATAAAGCTGTTCATAGGTCTTCTAGCACAGTTAGGAGGAACGTCTGAGGTCCATGTTCTATGCTGAAAATGCTGAAGTTCACTGTTTGATGTGTCATTTGATCTGATACCAGACCTCAGCTTGTAACATTGTTTTGTTGGTCCGTGATTCTATAAATGATCTCTACAATCATTGTCCTAACTGAGTGCAGTCAGCTGCATCACAGTACAAGCAAGCCGGCATTTCTTGCAGACTGACGTGTCCTGGCACAGCAGTGGAGCAAACACTAATTGCAGGGTTTGGGGTTTTTTTAGTTTGTTTTTTTTCTAAGCAGTCCAACAGACTTAACTACTGATGGCTTTGCTTGAAATGCACTTAAACAAGATCATAAACAAGATGACTGGCAATTTTGGATGGATATTGTTTGAGAGCTTGAGTCCTCTTTGTGTTGTTTGACTTCATTAATCTTCACTTACACTTCTGGACATAAAACTGTTGTTTCTTCTGCCTTGTTCTTCACTATGCTGTGTGTATGATGTGCTTATCTGAATTAATGCAAAAGGTTTTTCGGATTTTCCCATCAGGTGATCTTTTGTAACAGTAATACCAGGACCCAGCTGATGAGTTCTAGCATATGTAGTAGTTTGGTCCTTATCTTTTCAAGTCACCTACATCTCGCCTTGATAAAATATTATACTGAAACTTAGTGACATTTAAAATTTGAGGGGAAAAACAGTGTTTTCAAAAATATCGTAAACTGATAATGGCAAGAGTTGTGTCTAGTTTTTTAAAATTGTCTGTTTGCTGATGGGGTACATGTGGGTTTGAGGTGGGGAGGAGAGGGATGTTCAATATTTAGTACAGGGATTCCTGGCCACTTCTGTGGTCCTGTTTGCAACCTTGCTAAATATCTTTTTTTGAGGATTTGGCTTTAGACTAAATAGTTGTCTGCTGTTTCAGAGGAATACTTGTTAATTTTTCTTGTGTGGAGTAGCCCACTCATGTCCCTTTTACTAGTTAAACCAACTTTGCTAAGGTGGAGCAGGATAAGAGTACGTGCGTACCCCAGTGAGGGGACCCATGCACATGTGTTGAAAAATCAGGATTTGTTCTTTGTGGTTGTAATAAAGCAAGCATAGTTTTGAGTCAGAGATGCAAAAGCCAGTCTGATAAAGTTGTCCAAAAGTTTTAATTCTGTCTGGGGACTTTCCCCTAGTTGGGACTGTAAAGCTTTCCTTCTTTCAAACAGGTTTGTGTAAAAGCCCCAAGGTGCTGTCTCTTCTTACAAGAGTACTTTAGCCAATTGGTTTAAATCTAAATACCAATGTATTTGATTACTGATTTTCCAAAGTTCTTTCGCATGACTCCACATTTTTGTCATGTTTGTCAGCAGATTTTTTTTTTAATCTATATTCTTTCTGGAATACTTATGTATCCAAAGAGACAATAAAGGCAGAACACAAATCCTTATTCCCTTCGGTGGAACTATGTCTAATAAGCCAGTAGAATATCAAAGCAGTTGCATGCAAGTGCAGAGGGGAATGGTTGCTCTTAATCCAAGATTGTTTGTGTCTAGACAAAATAACTGTTCATTTTATGTTGAGTATTTGCTTCAGTGTTGGGTACCTCTCTGATTTACTAAAGTCTTGTCCGCTCCTATTAGTGGGTCTTCTGCTCTGTTCCGTTTTCTGAAGTGGTGGCAACAGTTGCCAAAAGAAATCACAAAAATACTTGTATAGGATGACTAAAGAATTTATCCTTGCAACATAAAGCTGTACAGCTTCTAATTTGTAACCTATTTTGTCTTGTGCAGAAGCACAAAGGGTTGAGCAACACCTTTTCAAAGAAGTCAAGCACTGCTTTTAATTCAAATGGTTGAGCCTTCCTGTAGACAACACATCTAATTAGTACAAATTGTCAGCTACTGACATGGTTGCTCTGTGTTGCTCCTGTGATCCTTCACTAAGGCTGCTCTAAGGTGACACATTCTCTGCCTAGCTTCTCCTGAGTTAGAGCAGAACATTCTGGCTGCACAGTTAAAATCCAGTATGAGATTTTTCTGAGGTTGTTTTCATTGGCAAATAAATACATTTCTAAGCTTAGTGGAAGCAGAAATCAGGTAGCTCTTACTAGAGAGTTGAGATCAGCTACTTCTGTTTAGTATACTATGACTGTCTAGATCCCAGTAAAGCCTGTCTTCAGTAGGATTATATAGAAATATTGTTAATACATCTTGTGCTTTGAAATCTATCTTTTTGGGGGAAGAAAAATTGCCCACATACTACTGTTCTGATACAGAGAGGCAAAGGCATGAAGTCAGATACTTTCCACTTTTCAAACTTCATTATGCTTTTACATGCTTTAGAAAGTTGCATTTTCTCCGTTTGTGTATTTATCTGTTGAGCCTTGACAAGCAGAGGGCTTGGTAGTTTGTGGTTTCTCAATTAGAGGGCTGTATTGTGTGATCTTTCAAAATCTCTGCATCATAAATCTATGGCCAATTCTGAAGGGTGAAGTTGGTGTGGCTGAGGGGTTGTAGCTCTTGAGTGTTCCTGGATGTTACCACTAGTATCTGATGAATCTTTCTTTGATTACTTTCTGTACTATCTCATGAAAGTGTCCATTTAATTATAAAGCATAAATAGGACATGCTTAAGATAGAGGACTCTGGTTTACTAGTGTTTTGTTTGAAGTCTTTTTTTAGAAAAAAGCTTGGCTATATCATAGTTGTTCAGATTGACACTTTTCAAGTTTTTTTTTAAGGTGTTTTCCTCATAATGTGCTTGAATCAATAAACAATTTCTCAAGTCTCTAAACTGCTTTTAATATTTGAAGCTAAATGGTTATTTGTTTTTTAGCCTTAGGATTCTAAGCCTTTTTCTGAAATGTTGAATTAATTTTAGTATTTCAATCAGCTATGTGAAATTAGTCATCAAGCAAAAGCCACAACTCCAATATAAAGCAAGAAGTTTGTCCGAAACCACTATTAGAGCCACATGTTTCTAGAAAGGCACTGTAGACTAAATATGATACTAGATGGATAGAGCATGCAGACCACATATTAAGTGGTCAAAGGAATGAGGCAATTTACTTCAGTCATTTAGTAAAGTTGTTTCCATGGGTTACATCATTTTTACATAAAGTCTAGAGCTGCTTGAATGTGATCTAATTCGAAAGAGCTTTGGGGGAGGTCATGCCTGTAATGTTGGGGGTACAAGCCAAAAATGTTTGGGGCATAAAAGTATATGAAAAAAACCAAACCTTTTTCAAATGAAGTGCTGTATTCGTGAAGATTCAGAAGGAATGTTCTATAGCAGAACTCCCCCAAATTAGCATGCTTGTCATTGACATTGTTTTGAGCCATCATTGCTAAATGGCATGCACTACCTTTATTTACAGGGTAATGGTACCTGCGAGCCTTGCTTGAGAATCAAAGTACTACATTATTATGAGAACAGACAATTTAAACCTGGAAAAGTAAATGTTAAGCCTGTGATCCTTGTATTGAGCAAAGCCTGCAGTCTGATTAAAATTGCCATTGCCTAATAGAACAATTTTATTAAAGTTCTGAAATAGGCTGACAGTCTTCGTGCTGCAGATGTGAATGGCTGGAAAAAAAAAAGATTTTGAAATCTGGCTGTAGATTTTCAGATAAGGTATTTGAATAACCATATCTGGTCTTGAGTTTTAGCAGTGTTTGTTTACTTTCCACAAAATCTGTCACAAGTATCCTCTATTTTCTGTAGTGCTGAGAGCACTAAATGAATTTCCGGCTCTGCTCTGACGACGATGACTGTGTAAAGGGTTCTTTACTCTGGAGTTGTTTTCAGCCTTGCTGTCCAAGATCATGACAATGCTGGAATCTTGCTAGCTATGGCTCCAAAAACAGTGGCATAAACAGGATGGGAATGGAATGGGTATGAGTATTACCTGAATGTGATGCAAGTTGATTAATAGAGTCTGATGCTTTTGCTCTTCATTTTTAATCAAGCCATATGCAGTAGTAGTGGCAGGCTGGATGTATCAGATTCATGTCAAATGGCTTTTATCTGTGTGAACACCTTCTGCTTCCTCTGTAGCAGTGTATGTGAAAGTGTGATGTGCTGCTAACTCGTTAGCCACTTTTACTATTATGGCTTTTGTAGAGGATACGTTTTTGTCCTGAGTCTTGTTGTGGGTTATTGCCTCTTTCAAATTCCATTGTCTTGTAAAAGAGTGTGATATTTTTGATTCATGGCTTGGTAATCAGAGGTGATTGGAAAATTGTCTGTTTTAGCAGCGAAGCTTACAGACTGGTTATGCAGGAAAAAAACTCTCCACTTGGTGAGAATTCACCTTTATTTGTTTTCCTCAAAAATCTTTTTCAAAATTAAAGAAAAAAAAAGGGGGGGAGAAGGGGGTGTAGGGTTGAGGTAAGAGATGGTAGAATTTTAAAATCAGTTCAAACCAAGCGTGGNCTGAGACATCAGAGAACTGTATTCTATAATTTGTCATGTTAGTTTGGTTTACAATAAAAGACTACCTTGTAAGATAGTGTCCCTATGGATGCAGAGATGCATGCATGGGTGTTTGTTCTCTTACAGCGTTTGTGAGCGCATATCACAAATCTGCAGCTGTCTTGGCCTTTTGAGTTTTGCAAAAGATAAATTTGTAGTTGAACACTGTGTCTAAGATAGAGGAGGAAGGTGTGACCTGGGTTATGCATCAACTTTCACTTACAGTATCAAGCCACCTCCTGATTTACCTCTACTCTTTGGACTTTTAAGATGTTGCTGTTTCAGTAACACTCCATGGCTTTAGCTTTTTTTTTTGTGAAGTCTGGATAAAAGCATAACTTGTGCAGCATTATTGACAAAAACATGCATAGGAGGTTTCTTTGTTAAAGCTTTAGTGTGGAGCCATCACAAAAAAAACCATGAATTGGTGAAATACTGCCAGATGGAAGACTATCTTTTAAGCTGTACCACCTGTACTAGGAATGGAGTGTCTTTCCCCATTCACCTTTTTGTATATTCGTTGATTTTGAGCTAATGGTTCCAACATGTGGTGCTTAAAACTGCACCCTATTACCTGGCAAGGAAAGACAGTCTTTGGTGCTTGTACACGCCTTGGTGATTGCATATACTTAACCTTGGAAGATCAGTTTCTTAGGCAACAAGATTTTCAGAATGAAGCAGATATTCATTTTAAATGCATCTTCAGTGGAAGAGCTCTCTAACAGGGGTTTAACTTCCCCTTTTCAATGTGCATCCTGTTCCAGAATGAATCAACCAGTTTCACTGACCAAATCCTTTTTTACAGTGGGTTAACATGCCCAACCTGCTAGTCTTAAATTTCCATAGGCTGTCTCTTCAAATCTCCTACTTGCCAATTCATTTCCATTCCATCAGATAACGTACCTCAGTTTTATCAAATCATGTAAATAAGTTGTGCAAATGAGACATTTTTTGGTAAGATTTCTTTCATGGATTTTTTTTCACTCTTAGTGGTAAGTTCCAATAAAAAGGCAAGCTCCTACATTCTCCATTCCTTTAGTCCTTTCCCTGGGAAAAATATGCAGCCTGTCTGCGTGTGTTTTTTTTTGAAGCCTTTGGATGCATATATTGGAGGGGCCTTGTTAAATTTATGGGGATGGAGTCAGCATTCAAAAATCTTGTATTCAGTTTGCATCTTGAACTTGTGTATTGGTCTTTGAAGGTTTTTATTAAGAAGCAAACTTGCATTTTAAATAGTGAGTTAAACTGAAATCAATTCAGCAATGGAGTATTTTGGCAGCTCCAGCTCCCTTTGAAGTAATGCCTGTGACATGGACATTATTTAGTGAGATGGGTCCATTGATAAGAGAACCTTTTTCCCTAAACTTCTCTAATCCACTGTCTGTAGAATGTGACACTCCAATTAAGCTTCCTTTAGACAGATTGACAGTTACTGCATTGCTAAATGTTTAATTGTCTTGGTGACAGGTCCAGTGTAGGGAGCTCCTGCCTCCCCCTAATTGCTTCTTCCTATTTCTGAACCGATTCCTCGGTAGCAGTGCAGTTGTGTGAGGCCACGTGAGGGAGTGCGTCAGGCAGTGCATTTGGCTGGAATAACCAGTGTGCCTGCAAGGAGACTTAATTTTAGGGTGGTTGTTTTTTCCAGAGGTTCATTAGACAAGAGTCATGCACCCTGCAACTCCCTCCCACCCCTGGCTAAGGATTAGCCAAGGAGTGAGCTGAGCAGTCGATTAGCCAGCACTGCTTCCACGTGCAAATGGAGCCATCTCTTTAAAAATGGAAAGGAATGGTTGCGTCATGCTGTTCGCCATCTGCAAATATACAGCTGGTCTGTGTGCTGTGTTCTACATCACTTCATGAGATTTTGAACAAAGCTTCTGTGGTTTCCTTTAACAGACGGTCCAATTAATCTCTTACAAATGTTTTCTGGTTGCTTTTTATCCCATCACTCTACGTACTCCAGCTGTGATGCCAGTGCTGAACACTGAAATTCAGCTTGCAATTTCTGCAATATATCATCACTTTTGGTCTAGAATGTTAGATGGCTTATATGCTTTGAAATTAGATTGCTATTTAAGTTTCAGTATTGGGCTATAGATATTTGTCATCCTCTTGAAAATTTTAGGATGCTCTACTGAGCCAGACATGATGCACTACTCCTAAACAAAAAAATCACAGTACTGAATACTTAAATAAGAGTATAAATTTTTAGTGGTAGNTTCTATAATTTGTCATGTTAGTTTGGTTTACAATAAAAGACTACCTTGTAAGATAGTGTCCCTATGGATGCAGAGATGCATGCATGGGTGTTTGTTCTCTTACAGCGTTTGTGAGCGCATATCACAAATCTGCAGCTGTCTTGGCCTTTTGAGTTTTGCAAAAGATAAATTTGTAGTTGAACACTGTGTCTAAGATAGAGGAGGAAGGTGTGACCTGGGTTATGCATCAACTTTCACTTACAGTATCAAGCCACCTCCTGATTTACCTCTACTCTTTGGACTTTTAAGATGTTGCTGTTTCAGTAACACTCCATGGCTTTAGCTTTTTTTTTT
>VZTO01009130.1:18459-40583 GCA_013400615.1 Syrrhaptes paradoxus | reverse complement strand
AAAAAAGGAAAGTAATCATAATAATAAAAAAAGAGTATTAAGTGTCGTCTTAGTTTGCTGATTAAACAAGACCATTTGGCCGGGAGGGAACCCCTAATTGTTTCCAGATGTTTAATCCTTGAGCTTGGATGAGACCCTACACTTAGTTCACTTCAAGAATATGCTAAGTTGTCTGTTTCTGACAAAGTAACTGTTATAGCTGGAGTGGTCCATACTAATTTTGTTTTATGATTTCCCCTCTATTATCTTAGTTCATAAGAAAAATATGCCTTAAGCCAAACACAAAAGCAAAAACCGTTTCAGTTGCATATTTTTACAGTTGGTTGTGAGTGATTGCCATCGCAGTAGGTTTTGATTTTGAGCTATACTTACCAGCTGCTTTGTCATTTAACTTTTAAGACACTAAGAAATTTCATCTCAGATCCCACGATTAAACTGTTAATCTTTTGTGATTGTCTACCAGTTGTCTCTGGAAAATCTAGGGGAGAAGTAATCTTGCCTTTAGTAAAGCGCCATAGCAATTTTCTCAATACTTTTATTTTCTGTACCAGGTTTTCACGGCAACTTTCTCAGCTTCTGGTGAAACAACCAAAGAAAATTTAGGAGCATTAAGGAATGTTATGTTGCTCTTTGTTCTGTGTCTTTTGAAAAGATAATAATATGGCTAACTTCCTTTTTTCTTTCTAGTATTGTTCCACTTTTAAAAGAATCCATTGGAATTTTGATGCAGCGAACTCCTCCTTCCCTGGAAAATGCCCTGCCTCAGTGCTACCAGAGGGTGAGCTTTTAGATAATGTTTGCTTCAGATCAAGCTGCTGACTGAATGAGCCTCGACTGTGTGTATGAGGATATTTTGTGAAGTTTTTCCATTAATGCCTGTGAAAGGTTCCTTAGATTGTACAAATGGAGGTACCAGTTTGATTTTTATCTTTCTGAAGTCCTAAATTGTAGCTTCAACTCGGTTTGTGTTTTAAAACAAGCTCTGTTGGTTTAGAAAGATGGATCCTAAAGGTTTTCCTCTTGGAGTACTTTATGCTGGTACAAAGTGCATAATGTATTTCTGTGTTGTTCGGGTTTTTTTCTCCCTCAAAATCTAGTTCTGTCTAGTAAAGTGAGGTGGGGTAACATTGGAAGTTCATAAGAGGTACATAGATTACTCTGGATTTGCTCTCTCGTGGTATTCCTGTTTAACTTAACTATTGCTGTGTCGTGACCTGAGCGGTTGAAGTGCCCTTGCAAAGGCAATACAAAGCATTGTAGAAGTGCCATCTTTCCTCAGGAAGTTACAGGATTGTAATTGTCATGTGGAGGGTTTGCTAAAATTGGAGGGAGGAAAAAGAAGGGTTTTGACAGGACAAACCTAAACCCTTGCAAAATATTTACAGAAATATTGGTATATATAGTTAGAATCTTTCACAAATTGTTTTATGGGGGAAATTCCTGCATTTGCAAAAATTGCTGGTTTAATTGAATGCCCTCTCAAATTTAGAACTGTGACTTTTCTCTTTTGGACACCACTGTTTTCAGAAATGGTTTCAGTAAAGTATATGTAGGATGTAAATGCAGCAAGATACAAAATCATGACATATACACACAATCTGCAGGTTTTCACCTTCCTTACAAATACTAAGATTGTAACAAGGAATGTAAGTGATATATCACAAATTGCACAGTGAAATAGAAGTAAGAATGCATTGAGTTTTATGTTTTCTGTAAAAAAGCATAGTACAGATAAACATTTTCTGAAATCTATTTTTCAAAAATTGCTTGTATTTTTAGGTGCAGCAGTTGCAAGGTGTTTACAGTTTACATGATCCACACTTCTGGACCCTTTGTACTGATGTTTACATAGGGACTTTGAAATTATTAGTAGCTCCGGATGCCGATGGAAGGTGGATCCTAAGCCAAACTCACAATATTTTTACTCAGGTATGTCTCAGTGTGTTTTGATAAACTTCCCTGCTCTGCCTGTGTAGAACAATACTCAGTAGCAGAGATGGAATTGCTGTACTTCCCTGCATTAGTTCTTGATGCCACTTAATGGAAATAACAGCTAGAGTTGTCTGAGGTGTATCAAATTAAGCTGAAACCCCACATTGACCTACGAGGAAGCAAGAAAATAGATGAGGCTTCCCTCAAGCTGTATCTGGATGTACTTAAGTTTTTCATGGTGCTGATGCTGTATTTGTCATTCATTTCTATACCTCTAAGAATCCATGGTCTTTGCATATTTTGTTGTCTTTTAGTAACATCCAGGCTGTGGTGGTTTCTAGTTAAGACGTAACCATCAGTTATCATGTTGCATATGACTAGTGTGTTCCCATTTATTTCCCTACAGGCTATATTTTTTTATATAGATAGTGATGTATTTGATAGCACTTGTAGCTGATACGAAATGTTGGAATTCTTGTGAACAACAGAAACTTTATTTGAAGTTGATAGTTCTTGCCTTAAGATTAAAATGTTATCAGCTAAAGAGTAATATTTTGGAGATATGTAAATTACTGACTTTTCTAAGTCAGTTGGACAGTGAAGAAAGGGGGCTTCTGATCAGGTATATCTGATACTGTAAAGAAAAACAGCTTCTGTCAACAGCTGAATTAGTGCTTACATAAATGTTCTTTTCAAAGCTTTCTACAGTGGGGAAAGTCTCTGTGCTCACATGCACATTCTCTCCCTTGTTCTAAATGTCCTATTGGTGTACTGCATTGGCAGCTTGTGTATGTGATGGCTTAGTGAATCATCTATCCATCTGATAAACATCCCTTTTATTAACTGTTTTATAGTATTTATTAAAAATTCCAGTTTGGATTTTTTGTTTGGTTTTTTTTTATGCATCTTGCATACTCTGTTTCTGGACTCTCGGGAGAAACACCACTGAAGCCAACCCTACAATGTGCTGCCTGAGTGCATGAATTCTTTTGAACTCCTTGAAGTTTAAGGAATTTTAAATAGTCAGTCATGGGGAACCGAATAAAAATAAGCACACCTACTTTTTTGTGTTAGAGACATAGGGAAGGAGGATTTGTTGTTACAAACATTCTAAAATCAAACTCGAGTCATAAAGTTGGGTCTTTTTTGAGACGTTCCATCACATACAGCTCTAGATTATTGAGAAGGTAGAAATCTGGCTGCATGGCTTATTCCACAGACTACGTAGCGTGAAACTAAGGGATATTTTTTGGGAAGGACTATGTGGAACATTCTATTATGTTAAAACTAATTTTGTATCTCAACTCTCCAAAGGATTGCTTTTTCCAAGTGAGTCGCTAGCTCATCAGCTGTTTTGTAGCTGTGCAGGTGTCAAAGCCACGTGTCCAGGAAGGGATTTGGGAGAACAAGGTCTATCATTTTTCTTAACTGACCTATGGTAATAAGTGGATGAACAGTTGGAGCAATTAGAGATTTTTCTCCTCAGTAATATTGACCTTCACTATCTTAATATAATTGATGGTTGGTTTTGCCTCCCAACTGAGCTAAAAGCAAGTTGATGATAGTTGAAGACAATGTGAAGACGCTGTCAGTGTTCAGCCTGACACTTCAAGATCAAGTTGCGTAACCACTGACAACCACATTGTTGCTGGCCTGCCACTGAGGTTAAAATGACTAAATTATTTTTTTTATGCTTTTTTATACTGAACGATGATAAAACCAAGCAAGTCCATCTAAGCCTAGTTTAATAGGATTTCTGAGGAAATGCTTTCTTACAATTCATGTACCTTTACCAGAAGTTGTTTTAGTGTGTCATGATATCGTGTAAATTCACTGTAGCCATTCTTGTTTCTTGCTAAAATCTTAGTGTAGAACTGGTTTGAACAACAAATCCCATGTTACGCTCTTGTGCTTAGCTCCATTTTGAACTGACAGCTTTTCAAGTGGCTTGCTTTTCAGTAAATTAAACTTGTACAAAAGAAAGGAAGAATTGCTTTTGTGCAGCTTCACGTGTCAGACTTATTTAAGATGAATCAGAAAAGGTAATGGAGAAAAGCTGATGTCAATGTATAATTACATAGGTGCACTTCACTGTTTGGAGAACTATGTATTCGTACATAGTGCTCACAAAGTTTGTAGGTTTCCAAATTGCCAGTACTCAGTGAACAATATGCTAAATGTGGAAGATGTATTACAGAAAAATAAGATACTGAGGTTTTTTGCTATGTAACTTACTGGTGTGGACTGGTGTTCAGGACAGTTAAGTTGCTTTGGCTTTACAGTGTTGTTTTTTTTTTTTAACTCTCCTCCTTTTTCCCATAGGCAGGAGTAAGACAGCTTTACATACAGATTGATGTCGCAGCCATGTAGTGACTTTCTGAAATCGTGCTGTTGGACCAAAGTTTTCTGTACTGTAATGCTATAACAACATACTTCTCAAGACAGAGCCTGCCTCCATCACTGTTCTGGAATGGACTGAATAGATTTCTGCCCTTGGGCTACAGATGGAGTTCACTTCTAAGGAGTAAATATTGAATGAATGTTACAGACTTTGGGTCTTGTCTTTTTGTGGCCCCTAAAATTGTGAGGTTTTGAGGGTTTTTTACTTAGATTGTGGTACTGGAAACCCTGTCATGTCTTCAGTAAAGCTGCGGAAACCACTGCTCATTCCCATAAAACCAGTGTTATCAACAATTGGAAACTTGTTTTGTAGATAATGTCACAGCGGCTGACATGCTTCAGTAGAATTGTATGTTTGTACAATTGTTTGTACTTTGCAAACTTAATGAACCAAACCATATTGGGTTTTCAAAGTGCCTTTTATATCCGGAGAGATATTTGCCAGCATAAATATGGAGCATCAAAGGGTTTTATTACTTTTACAAATATCTTGTATGCAGTCTGATTATTTACTAGTGATGTATGTGGGGGGTGTGTACTTGCTTAACTCTAGATGTTAGACTTCCCTTATACTTGCATCTTACCAAACAGACAACAAAAAATTCTAAATGTAAAAGGTAAAGCTGTTGTGAAGATATTTCCTTCCAAAATAAGCTGGGTATTTTATTGCACATACCTTGTGGAAATTATTTTAGTCAAAATGTTACATTTGACTTCAATTCTTAGTCTCTTCATACTGTTGAAGAGTAAGGAGACATTACATGATGCTACTCACGTTCATAGTCACTGAAACAACAGGCAGCTGAGGGAAGATGCTGGTGATGGCAGCAATGCTTGAAGTTTATCTTCCAGATTATGTGGTGGGAAAAAATAAATCCCTAAATGGTTTGTGAAAGCTTAAATCCCCTTGATTTTAATAGGTTGTAATAATTTTTATTGAAGTGATTGATGAGAGAACTTTTGCCTTTCCAAATACTGAAAATAGTTGTTCCTGGTGGTTATGCCTGAAATGGAAATAAGGACCATGGTTCATGCTATGTAAGGTTTATGCTTTTTCCAGGTTGACAAGTCTGGTATTTTTTACTATCTTACTGTAGCCTTGTGTGTTTTCATGGAAAAAAAAAATCTCAGTGCAGTAGGTTGCTTTTTCCAGAAACATTAGGTTGTTGTATTTTTCTACCATTTATAATGATTTTACACTTCAAGATTTGAGCGTTGTTTTCAAAGACAACCTGCTGTCCTGGGTATTACAGATGATAATTCCCCTGTGCTGTAGTAGTTAACGTAGTAATGGAAGATGTTATACGAGGACGTTTTACAAACAGAACATTGTGAGGTAAAAAAATAGACAGGCATTTCTTTGATAAATCATAGCCGCTGCTGACGGGTATGGATTTTAGGTATTCTTCCAGTAACTGATATGTGGTAATACTGAAATCAAGACCCTCTGAAGCTGACAATGTCTGTGTAGTAAGTGCTAGGCACTGTGAAAGTACCGAAGATTCATTTGCAGAAATGGTTTGTCTGCCACCAATGTTGCTGAATTCATGAGAGAGATGAAGAGTTTGTTGCATTCATTTTGTCATTCCTATACAGCACCTGAATGTTGATCTGTTTTCATGTGAAAACACAATTCTTGCCAAATTGATAGGTGGTTCCTGAATTTTCCAGTTGAGACAGTGAAACATGAATGTTGATTTTGTACAAAGCTTAGGGGTGTACTCTTTGTGCTTGGGTCTGAAAACTGCATTTAAAGAAAAATAGCAGTAAAAACCCACATACATACTGCTCTTAAGCTTTACAGTCTCTACCACTTCAGCTCCTCCTTTATGCCTGTTGCTGGTTTCTGATCCTGTTCGATTCTCCAGGGGATGAGGGTGCAGAGCCCCTTCAGCTGGCTGCACCATTCACATCCCTCTGTCCTGGCCTCCTGCCTGGCACCCTGGCTCTCTCCCCACCTCACCGTGTAGATTCTCTGACTAGAGGATGGGATCTGAAGGTTACATGGCACAGGGTAGGGTGCAAGAATCTGTTGAGCAGATGTGAGTATTGCAGTTTAAGGTACCATTTGCATATGTGTTTACAGAAAAGGTAATTAAAATACGGTTGTGATTATAGGGTGGAGATCCCTCATACTGTTTTGTAATATGTTGCATATAGACTGCTGCTTGTTGGTTGACAGCATGATTTCTTGATTTTCTTATAGTTAATATTTTCTTACAGTTAGTAGTTTGAGGCTAGAGAAGATCAACTGATACCACTTTAGAGGCAAGTACCAACCAACTTTCACTGCAATTGTGTCGTGATCCAAGAGCCAATCGAATCCAAAATTCGATAATTTTTATACCAGCATGTTTTGGGACAGAGTATTCCTGGACTTGCTGAAATACTGTAGTGCTGCCCAAGTTGTTGGGCTTGGCAACTATTTTGATTTTCTTAATGAAAAGACAACTCCTCCAATTTGTTTCCCAGCGCGAATCTGCCTCAGTGACAGTTGGGTTTGTTTGCTATTTTTGTTGTGGGGTTTTTTTTAAGATGTAGATCTACAAAATTTTTAAATATGGGAATTTGAGTGAAAGAGGCTGTAAGCTGGTTATAATTATGTAATATTAATTTTAATATTTTTGACATCTTTTTGTTGCTTATGAGGATGTATATCACTGTTGGAAGCATACGTACAAGTCTGAGTTTTCTAACCAAGACAGCACTTTCTTCATTATTTTTAATGTTTTTATAGTAAGAAGTGTATTGTTTGTTTGTTAAATATTATTAGTGTAGGGAAGTCAGATTCAAAGTAGACTTTAAAACTTTTTAGGCTTTCTGAAGAAGGGTAAGCATCACAAAAGTCTACAAAAGACAGCAGATGACGTGTCCAGTAAGCAGCTACAATCATATCTAGCATTTCAGCAAGCGGAATGACATCTGATTTATTCTTTCTTCACCTAGGTAAGGGTATACTTGCTCAGGTTTTAGGAGAGTACAAATCATGCAATTGAAAGTGCAGCTTTTCTCATCCTGACAGTCAAAACCCCATTATTTTGTGTTTTGCGAATTACCCAGTTGGCTTATTATGTAACACTTTGCTTTTTAACATTTTACTGGAGATGCACAGCATCATTTAAACAAACATTTGTGTGAATGACTGGCATCCAGAGATGGATGAATGTCTGCAAATCATCTGCTAAAACACAGCTTCCTGGTTTCCAGTACTGAATTTTGAACAAAGTTTTCAAAGTATGATTTTTCTCATGTTTTCATGTAGCTGAAGCTTACTGTGGAGTTACTGGTCTATCTTTGGGGGCTTTTTTCTGTGACTGAAAACAGTAACTTACAACCATATTGTCCCAAAGGTGAAGCCTGCAAACTGCATGATTTTTACAGGACCTACGGCAAAGTAAGAAGATGAAAAAAGTGATGCAGAGTGTCTGTATTAAAATGCCCCAAATGTTTACCACGATAAATAACAGTGTAAGAAAACTACTCTCATTCTTAAGAGTATGCACAGTCAAGACTGGTCCTTTGTAGGCTCATCCTGCAAGTCTACCCGTAGGGACAGACTTGTTCCTTACATCAACAGGGCCCCTACAGAGAGCTAGGTTACTTGAGCAATTTGCTAAACTAAGGCAAAAAGCGCTGGTCCAAATAAATGACTCTTGCTTTTTATGTAATGCTGCTTACTAAAACGGAAGTTTTAATAGCATCATTAGTAAGAGCCGCTGACACTATTTTTACATAAAATTTGAAACTGCTGCTACAAATAAAATGGACCTTAGTGGCTCTTAACATTCCTAATTTTTTTTCTGAAGAAGTAAAGCCAGGTTTAAAGGTGAAGAAAGGGTCTCTCTTTTTAACTGTTGTAAGTGAACCTGTTTTGGGAATGTAAACAAGACATAAGAGCGGAGAGAAGCTGCTGCTGAGCTGCAGTTTTCCACTCTTTGTGCCCACTGTGCAATCAAATTGTGAAGTCTGTGACTTTTCTCTCACAGTGCAGGTTTCAGCTGCAAAAAACTTCATGCTTTATAAAATGCAAATCCTAATCAATACTCATGTAACAAGATCTTTATCAGTTCAGAGCAACAGCTTTAGTTACCAATTAAGCCCTGTCCTGTTTTCTCCACCAGCCATCAGCCTGCCACTTGCTGTGATTCTTGATTATCCCACCCCTTTTAAGTGTGTTTGGGAGTGAGTATAGAGGAATTATATTTTCTTTTTTATATATATAATCCATTTCTGTCATCCCTAATACTGACTCAGTGGTTAATTCCGGCTTTACACTTCTGTAAGCATCCCTGTCTGCAGTCTGCCAGGATTCCCTTTGGGATTCCTCCCCGATTCAGGCTTTGATGCAGTGACCATCCCCATTGGGACTTCATTGGCCAGAGACTGCTGTAATGTGAACACATGCCAGTTACGCTTCTGCTGGGCCTGGCACGTGAAGACTACATGTCTCACTGTCTGCAAATACTGGTTAATCTGCTTGCCTGTTTCAGTGAGCCGCAAAAGGTTCCTGCCTATGCGGTAATTTGGCGGAAATAATGTGTAAAAGGCGTTGTGTGTTTCACTTCCCATGTGTGCTGAAGTCTTTCATGTGTATGCTGGGATCTTGTACAAGAGTTAAATGAATCGCTACAGTATTGGCTGAAGTGTGAAATACTGTGAATGAAGAAATTGCCAAAATCATTCCTGGTACCATACAGCATATTGCTTGCATTCAGCATATTGCTTGCCTTTACCTCTAAATTATAGGAATCACTCTTAGCAGTGAGCTTAAGTTGAATAGGACAGTATATCAAAATACCTGCAAAGAAATCTTAATGATAACACAAGGCAGCTCACTAAAATTCTGGAGACTGTGTATGATTTTGTTCTGGAATGCTGATGTTAGTAGCTTAGCCATGACTTGTCCCAAGTGCAATATTAGGAATTTTTAATGTAATCTTTTCTACTTGAATACAGTCTATATAAAATGTTAAATGTCCTATATTCCTTAAAAGATATGGGATCAAATTTCTTTCCAATAAATCTTCAGTTTAAAAAAAAAAAAGCATACAAGTCTGCTTTGTTGTCATACATACTGTGAAGACTAATTGAAATTGCAACCACTATCATCTGTTAGCTGATTTTTGAAGAGAATTCTTGCAGTCTGTTTTCTGAGAATTGATGTGAGGTTAGTTGTGGTTGCTGCTGTTTGAGTCCAGCACTTCATAAATGCTAGCACTAACACATGAAGAAATACGTTTCTATTTTAAGTTGCTGCCTTCTGAAATAAGAAAGTCTGTGCAGCTTCTCCCTCTGTTTCACCAACTGGCTTCTTGGTTGGGACATCAAGACCATTTTCACCTGTCTGTATTCGCTCTCCCAAGTGTAAAGATGGATACAGACCTAAGAAGTTTTGCACGCTAATGGTTTCTATTGCTGACAGAACTACTAAGTTCTGGAAAGTTGAAAAGCAAAATTTAAGATCTAAAATGCATTTATAAAAAAGTATGCAGTAGGCTTGGTTTATGTACTAGACCAAAAGTGATGCCAGAGAGATATCTGGTACACTTCTTCAGTTTTCTACTTGCACTTCTTATCCTAGTCATCAACCTAAGGCTTAAGTAGATGTCAATGAATTGAATCAGACAAAGTGTTTTTTAAGGTTTAAAGGTTTCTGGAGGTATCTACGTGTTAGAAGCTGATTCCAGCAGCTTACAGTCTGTAGCCTCAGGTTCATGTTCCCACAGTGTTGTCTTTTGAAGCAATATACAGTCTAACTGCACTTAGGCAAGCTCTAAATACTCACAGGAATAACTTTATGCTGTCATGAAATTAAAGATGGAATAAAAATTTAAATGCCCCATTTTTATTTAAGTTGTCCTTTGAAATTCATAATTTTCCAAACTGGAACTATCTACAGAAAATAGCTTAAGCATTTCTAATTCCAGAGGATGCATAGTGCCTGTAATAATCAAGGAATGTAGTGGACCGCCTAATTCCACCGTGGACATGTGATACAATGTGCCTGAAGCAATCTTCTGATCTGGAGCACCCACACGTGCGAGGCCAACACAAATTGTGTCTTCAGTAATTTCTGTAAGAAAGAAATTAGATGCTTAATTTATTGACTAATAGTTCTATCATATTATAAAGGAGAAAGTACTCAAAATGCTTAAACCTTAACACTGCTTTCTTAAGTCTCCAATTAATGAATCATAGGAGTGGCCTAGAAAGAAGCTTGTGCTTCAAAGAAAATAAAGCTGTATCTTGGGGATGTTTATAAGCAAGAATGGGAGGACAGCAGAAGCAGAATACAAAATTCATTCAGGAAGTGTGTTCACTTTGAGCAAACTGCTTCCGATTCATTCTATATAAAAAGGATGAAATGAAAGGATTTTAATTTTAACAGGAAAGGATTTTTAATTTAAGGAATACACTTTTTATTAAAAGGAGGAAGATAGCTAAATATATTTAGCTATTAAAAACAATTTTTCTGTGACACAACAGTCATCTTTATAGCTGCTGTGATTTCACGCTTGGTCTCAATAAATCTCTTTCACAGTTTGCTCAGTGTTAAGAATTCAAGGTCAAAATCACAGTTCTGCATTGTTGGGTTAACCTAGATTCATGCTGGTATTCGTGTAGAGCAGTGTGTGACCAGCCTAAATAAAATGTAGCAGAGATTTTTGAAGCTTGACTGATCTAAAATGCTCAGAATCCTCCTGCAACTCTAAAGGATCAAAGAGCTCCCAGTTAAAGATAGATAGAAACAGCACAGGGTTACCAAACTGAGGCTTTGACTAAACCTCCAGGAGCCACTCGTGCTCATTCATCTGTGCTCACTGAACTACACTGTGTTCAAGCTCTGCCAAAGCCATCTCATGACTAGGATTTAAGGCAGCCCAATTCCACTGTGGATCAAGAGAATGCTAAGATTAAGAGGAAGGGAGTAGAGTTCAGAGGCTCATCAATAAGTGTGACTTGAGAGGGGTAAGCAGCAGATAGAAATGTTGCAGTAATAGTACCAGGTTCTTCTCCTTGGAGCCTCCTGTTTTGAATAATGGCAAGAAGCTGTTCTGCAGCTTGATTCACACTCATGTAGCGTGGTGGCTCATAAATCTTTTTTCCTCTGCAGGGAAAGAAAAAAAGAGAAATTTAACATAAACCCATTTCATTATCCCTAGCGTTCTTACAGTTTATTTCAAGAAACCTCTAGACCAACAGATTGAACTGAAACAGGCCCAGGCTCTCAGGCTGAGCCTTTCAGACAATGGAATTTTTAAGGAAGACAGAAGACTCTTGTGCTCTCACCATGCCTGTGAGATGGCAGATTATTTGAGTCCCAAAAGCAAGTTCAGCTGCTGGAAGCCATGTGCAGGTTTTGCAGCTACTCTTGAAGGATGCATTAGACTTAAATTCAAGGGCAAACTACTGTTTTTCTGTCAGATGCCCCATAGACAGATGATTACAGACTAGAAATATATTCTTAAATGAAATGCTGCTTTCCTTGCCAACTGTGGGTTCAGTCAAACAGATTTTATTTTGAAACTCCAGAATAAACAAACCTCAATGATACCGGGAGACTTCACAAATGTTAATTTAGACCAGAGTTACAGCATGCATATAAAGTAACCATTTATATTCACCGCTTCAAAACATACAGATTGCAGAGAGATGATTAAGATGTGGCAAGAGCTTTTTTGAATTCAGTTAAATGAACTTAAGAGCATTTTCTATATATTGCTTATTTGGCTGTTCAAAAAGGGTGGTATGTATTCAGTACTCCACACTGTTTCTAGCCAGTGTAAGGAAGAATTCAGAACACTTTCAGCTATTAATCTATTTCAGGATGGGACAGAACAGTAGCAAAATAACAATTTGACAAGCAGAAAGCTCAACCCCATTCTGACTCAATACTTCTCACCAAAACAGTTAGAAAAAAGATTATGTTCTGCTGCAACTTTGTTGAGTTACTGTAAATAAAGCCAGGCCCTATTGTAATGAACAAAAAAGTTTCACTCCTTGTAAGAAACGAAAGACCATGGCCAGCGGGAAGGAAAAGAGGAGAAGGCAGGTAAGTTCAGTATTAGACTATGGACAAAGAACCTTTGTTCCTTGTACAAAAACCCCTTTGTAAATACTCTGTGTTTCTATAGATTTTCAAAATGGTGACTCACTTCATTAGATTCTCCAGAGACTGCTCCTTGACTTTAATATCTGTAGAACAAAACATATTAAAATGCAGGTTCCTTACCAACTTCCCAATTAGTTTACTGTGCAGGTAAAGCTTAATTTAATTAGCAGACTATATAAACTTCAAAACAACATTTTAGCTATTACAGGAAAAAGGAATATGGATTACATTCTACTGTTTCATCTGTTAATTAATCACAAAGTATTGTGATTTTATGCATGTGATTTACCCAAAGATAGGGCAAGTCTCACAGATTTCAGAGCAACTTAGAGGAATAAAAATAACAACTGCTAAGTATACAACTAGCAGGAATATTTACCATAGAACAGCTAAATGCCAGCATGTTTACACACACTGGGGTAGTGAGACTACTCATAAATTATGAGCACACTGTGGTCAGAAAAGGTAGAACAGTGTGACTGACTGACAGTGGTTACATCACTGCCATGCAGGAACCTACTTTCGTTAGCACTTCCTTCCCCTCCCAATCAAAATTTAGAACAATCTTCTTGATTTGGGCAGAAAGAAAAAAGAGAAAGGGTCGGGTAAGACTCTGCACATCTGCAATTTTATGAAACTCTAATTGAGTACAATCTCTCCAAGAGGCAGTAGAATGTTATCTATATTCAAATGCCTCCAGAATACCAGCACAGTGAAAGCTGGATACATTTTAAACTTGATTTTTTAAAGCAGCATTGCTTAAGTTATATGGTCAGCTCCTAAAGCAAAGTGACTCTAAAGAAAGGGGTTTAAAATGCAAAGCTGAAAAATTATTAGTGCGCAGTTTACCAAACTGCTTATATGTCCATGAAGTTGCTTTGAATTCAGAAGTTTACCAGCACTAACCTTTTTATGTCACATTTGCTTATTAGTAATCTAGTCTAGCTGGATAAACAATCAATACATAGACCAGAATGGCCAAGCAGTATTAAGGAAATTTGGAAATTGGTAGTTTTCAGCTGTGAGCTACAATTAGATGTAGGTACCACAGCTGTCCCTAAAATGTGAGATTTATAGTTCAATTTTACTGTTGCAAAATTTTTACTTTCTCACTACCACAGAAAAATTTAAACATAAAAAGGGAGGTTGTAGAAATTATTATACAAAATATCTAAAAAATACTTTAACATCCCATAGTTGTAATAATCCTTGTTTAAAACACTTGTGAAGTCATCCTTCTTTAGAACAAATTACCAGAATTCCAATTTTTAGCCAATTTTTAAAACAAGCAACTTTCAAGGCATTGGAAAGTCTGATGTGCAGTGATGCTTACACATTTAAATTGTTTCCTGCTCAGGATTCCTCCAGTTACCACAGACTTTGTTTTTACTTAAAATATTAATTTATTTGGCACAGAGACATCCCAGCTGTGTCTGAAAGATGATACAGAGCAGTATATGATTATATATACAAATATGCAAGTGCCTTACAGTTTCTATGCAGGCAGTTCCATAATCTTTAAGGAGTTACCTAGCCTAGCGGAGTTACTCAGACCATGGCTTTCAGCAGAGGAGTGTTGGGTAGGATAAAGATCAGGCAGCACCATGGGAGAGCCTCTTTCAGCTCCATGATCAGCAAGGATTTTTTACAGCACTGAAGCTTCTCAGGTGAAAATCACCTTTTGCCAAAACGTCCTTAGATAATTTAGGAAAAAGACTATCACCTTACAAACCAGAAATGTGGTTACGTGTATGATTTTTTTTGTTTTGCCCCATCCCTGGAGGTGTTCAAGGCCAGGCTGGATGAGGCTTTGAGCAACCTGGTCTAGTGGAGGGTGTCCCTGCCCAGGGCAGAGGGGTTCGAACTTGATGATCTTTAAGGTCCCTTCCAACCCAAACCATTCTATGATTCTATGATTTAGGTCCCCAGGAAGTCAAATGTGTTGAGCTTTAATCTAATTAAGTCAATAAAAGATAGCTGCTAGTCACTGCAATCTAATTTGGATCCTGAGCTTTTTCTAGCTTAAAATCACACTGATTTTTAGAGCAAATATGGGCCTCTTGCTCCTATGTGACTTCTAAAAAGGCATCATTTCTTACAAATTTTCTGAAGAGGAATTAAGAAACTCCCGGCTGCTATAGCATGGACAATGGCTGAAGTGTTAGTACACGTACTCTAATATTCCAATTTTTTGTATATTTTCAAAGACATAAGTTAGCTAAGAACATTTGTTTAATCACAGACTTCATCTCACACCTATCACACTTGCTCTGGATGCCACAGAAGACTGTAGCTAAGGAACGGGGGTAGCTGCTGCTTACCAAGTAAGCACAGTGTGTGCATTCCATTCTGCCTGTTCTTCACGATCTTGTCAAAAAAGCTCTCTGGCTTCCATGTATCTGTCCAGAAAACTATAGAAACTGTCTCTCCAAAATTGTACAACTGTAAAAAAAAGCAAATGCAATAACACACATACACAATAAGAAAAAAATTGGTAGAGTATACAAAAAATGCTATGAAAATCATTAGTTGGGAACACTGAAAAGTCCTGAGCCCAGTTAATAAAGAAGTTTCATACCACAGAGAGAGTACTCCCCTATAAGATGCTTAAGTTTGCTCTTTTATAAATACACAACAGAACATTGCATTAAAAATAATGCTTCCTTTTAAAAAAGCTGCCCTGTGCTTCTCTGTCTCTCTTGACTAGTTCTAGTGCATTCCTTTGCATTCCCTTCTTTCTTTTTAACAAAATCTGTAATTACTGAACTGTTTTTTCTTCTTCATAATAGAGATGTGCTGCTGTTCTTTTGCTCTCCAAACAGCAAGCATGTTACAGAATGACTAATGAACTAAGACTAACCTGTAAAGCTTTTACCTCTGTCTGTATTCACCTTCCCAGTGTGTATTAACCAACTTTCGATCTACCTTCTATTCTTTGTTACTTAATTCTGAAGTCCTTTTAAAGGCAAAACTTTGTAAGACTAATGCAAAAATATTATTTCTTATTTTGATTAAGGCTAGGTAACTCCTAATAATGCTGTAATATTTACAATATTTTGATTCTACCGATAAAGTAGTATTTGCATTAAAACAGCACTTTCCCACAGATGAAAGCTGTACCATGCAAAAGAAGTTACAAGTCTAAAGAGACAGTGGATATAAAGATCTGAAGACAGGGACAGATTGTGCATAAAGCAGAAAGGTGCAACATTTTTTATGCACATATGGTAAGAAGAATATTGTTAGCAGATTCTATGTCAAACGTGCTCAATGATTTTATTCTCAATCACTATTTATTATTGTAAATCCCTAATCTCAGTGAAGACATTTGAAGCAATAGTCTCACCAATCATTTCCAGTGATGCAAAAGCAAAAGTCATATGTAACCTAAGGCAGCATTTGGACTGGAATTTTGTGTAACCAGCTTGAAAAAGGGGCAAAACCATCCATCAATTTTGGTCAATTCAGCTCTGGAATGGGGCCACCACAGATGGATTTTACAGCTTGCCAATATTCTGTCAGCTCATGCCCACCAGAGAAACAAGGGCTGTATGGACAAACCTCCCTGCCTTCTGTGTAAACCTGGAAGGAAAAACTGCTCTTCCAAGCCCGCTGCAGGAGGCACTGTGCAGGCTGTTAGCAGGGGAGAAGATCCTGTGCAGAAGCACCTCTGGCAGCTCTGTGCCATTGGGGGATTCCCCTACACAAACTTATTTTACTGTGGCATTAGGTTGTGGTTTTCACTCCTTTACACTGGCAGAGAAGAATTTGAACCAAAGCAGAAACATGTTTGTTTTCAAGGGACCAAAAGCTCAAATTTTAACCATTCATGCTGACAGGAACAGTGTTTATTGAAAGATTCCTGGACAATTACTGAAAACATTTCCTCTTTTAAATATTTCGTTCTAGTACAAGGACAAGAACACACAGCGTACATTTCACAACCTAAAGGTTCTTCCAGTAAACTAAATATAGGTTGAACCAAGTGAATTACTCCTGATGTAACTTGTTAACTATTTCAAGGCTGTGTTCTAACAAAAGAAAAAAACAAGCTATGTTTTGCCTATTTTTCATGTGGCTAGCTAGAACTCTTTCCCTTTTGTACCAAATATGAAGAAAAACCTGTTAGAACAAGGAGCTTCTCTTTCTCCCCTTCACTGTTAGAGCATCTGGGAGCCAGTGAACCTGTAACCTCACTGGCAGTGTACCTTCAGTCATCAGATGAACTGTCCGGTGCCAGCCTCACTCACTAGCTTACCATCTGCCACCTGAAAGCCGCTGTGGTCATTTCCCAAAAGCAGCAGAAAGTGGCCCCAATTAACCTCAAATCTTATCCAGTCCCTTTGGCATTTTGATAACCTGAAGGAGAGATCCTTCCATCTCTGCCTTTTACCAAAGAAAAGGATGTGCAGAAGTGAGCAAATTGTTACTATCTGATAAGTATTTTGTTGAGAATCACATCTTTTAAACCATTCTGCCACATACTAAAAACAAGTTGGGCGTTCACAACTTTATACCCTACAGCACTTGTTCTGATTGTTATTTTTATCTTTTCCACTGATCATTACAAAGATTCTCCATCACCTTTGCCAACAGGAACTCAAGCAAGTTATCCTTCTTGCCCAAGCACTGCCAGTCAGAGTCACTGAATCTGTCTTTTGTTTACCAGGCTTTGCATTAAAACCGAAGTCTGAATGTCAAAAAAGAAGAAAACATTTTTGTCAGACATGGCCTGTCTATTCAGTAGCAATAACTTTAGAATATCTTCACAAAGTATTGAAACAATAGAAAACAGTACTTATAGTCTCACAAAAATACACTTTTTTCTCAGCACCTGGACATTACAGAAGTAGCTTCTACACCAACAAGATGGAACGGGGCGTATTTTATTAACCTCCTAGAAATGCCTTTGCAGCTTATAACACTCCACTAACTAAACTTCTAAAGTATACATTTCCTAGCATTAATGCATACATATTTTTAATTTAAATTAAGAAGAGAAATTAAAGAGGGGAAGCAATAAATGGATACCCCTATTGCACTTGACTATTTGTAACCAATTACCTTACAAGCATTTCTGCAGACACAAATAATTATTTCTCATCCAGCATTTGATCTCTGCAGACCTGTGACATTTATGCAAACATAGGCACTGCTCTTCTACCAGAGCAAGCCTGCATTAAAGAAGCAACACATAACTGTATCAGAACTTACTTATTTAGCTCTCTTCCTGTACATCCTGCAGATTCAGTTTATTCCTAATACAGTTTCCTGTACTATGTTCTAAATTCTATCTCTTGAAATCTGGCATGAAGGATCAGATTTTCAAGAAAAGCCTTGCTGCAGAGAAAGCAGTAAGTAATGAAAATCCACTACTGTCATAAGGATTCAGCAGTTACAGAGGACAGCAGGTCCGCTAGAACCAGAACACACTGAAATTACAAAATATTCTTTCCACCAGCCATCAAAGATTGAATAATTCAGGGCCCCAAAATTCCAGAAATCACGCTTGCCATAGGAATAAAACTGCGACATGTTTTTTAACCAAGGTGTATTACAACACAACTAAGGATTAATGTCATCCTTTGAGATCATTAAGAAGACGTTTAATAAGACAATAAAGAACTCTGTATATTTTTAGTGAAACAATCATGCTGCACAGTTGCTGGCACAGCTTTAAAGAGAGGCAACAGCAAATGAAGTTTCACAGCGGTCTTCTGTGTGCTGCACTCTACATTGAGCAGCTGGGGTTCAGGAGTGGGCAAGATCTGTTCTGTACAAATTAAAACATCTCAAACATCACACTTGCAGTAATCACAAGATTTGTCAGAGTGTCTACATTCTGCTCAAGCACAAAAGTGCCAGAAGTTCAAAGGGGCTCAGTGAAATGGTTGGACAGACATTTTGTGCTCTCAGCTAGGAAACTAATGTTCTTACCTTCTCCCAATGCTCAAAAACTTCACAGAAAAATTTCAAAAGGTCATTTTGAAATACCTCAGTCTTTGGAAATACCCCTCCCCCCATCCGAGTAGTAACTGGCTTAAGCAAAGCTTTGTGCACTTAAATTTTGCAATGCAATAGCCGAAGTCAGGAAAGGAAGCCAGAACTCTCTAATCCAAGGCAATGCTCTGTCTGCTGAAGTTTTCTGCCCCTCACAAAATAATGCAGAAAGCTGTTCTTCAACTCACATTTTCATCACCTCAGAACAAGCTATAACTTCCTCTTTTATTTATGCGCATAATATGAAAGAATGTCTGACAACTTTTGGTACTGAGGTGCCTGGTTTTAATTAATATTTTAACCCTTCTGGGAATTATATTCCTTATTTTACTTGTTGTTTATATAAGCAGAAGCGATTGCTAATTGAGAGGCCTGAATAAACAATGAAAGAAAAAGCGCTGTACCATGATCTCAGCTTGGACAACCTGCATGCAAGTGACATTTCAATTAAACTACTGAGCAACTTCGTTAATGCCCAGTCTGAATAACATCAGACACCTGAAGCTGTCCAGATCAACAGTCCTCACTTAAAATACTGGTGTGGCTAATCACCACAAAAATACAGAGCATAAAAAGAAGGAACAAGCTGAGACTAAATAGGGAAATTAAAAAAGGAAGATCCCCCATCCTCTCTAAAAAGTACTAAAGCAAGCAGGAGGGGAGATGCGAGATAATATTAAAGGTCAGTAGAGCAACAGCTGCAGAGAAACCAAGAAGTAAACATTTCAAAATGCAGACATCTATTTTTACACCATTTTTCCCAGAATTATTGCTGTATCAGCTGCAATGGTGACAATGCAGTTCTTTACTTATGAGCCTACCTCCTTTCCTAAAATTTCAAACAGCTTCAGAACTGGATACATGTCAGGGGAAGAAGGTAAAAAGGGGTCTTATCATTACATTTTTCAGACCTGGCATCCGTATACTCATGCAAATGTCTGTAAACCCAGTAGGTTTACACTCAGCTATGTTTCATGTTGAGATGGTCACAGATTACACTGCAGATAGTTCTTGCAGGACAGGTATGTTCTGCCAATGAAGATACTGCACAACCTGATCATATCCCACCAGCAGACACCAAGGGGCTTTTTCTCAATGGAATTTGGAGACCGTAGAGCCTCTTGCATCATCCCACATTGCTTCTTAATAAATCCCAATGAACATGTACAGAAAAGCTAAGTCATGTTTTGTTTATCATTATCGTAAGAGTTTTGACATGATGCTGTGCAATGTTCATCCTGAAAAAAAGGAACCTACCAAGTCAGATTTTTCCCCTTTTCCTCTGTAACCAGTTAACAACTCTCCAGAGCATAAACATCAGATTTAAGGGCTTCTACTTTTCTTTGTATTACATATTGTTGCCAGAAAACAGCTTAGGAACTAGGAAAATCATCAACAAAGAAGTAGCAATAATCAGTCAAGCTACATTTTTGCTTGTTATTGGTCATATGAAACAGCCACAAGCCTAGCTCTAGCCTTTCACACTCTCTTGTTTAGCACCGCAGACCTTTAGCAACTTTGAATACCTCTCATGAGAACCTTCACATGAAACTGAAAGTTTTTACCATTCACACACCAAGGGTTATGACTCCTTTTTCTACTGCAAGCCAACAGATTGGCTCAGCTGTCCCATAAACCTCCAGTACCCTCAGTACATGCCAAAGAGAAAGGAAGTGTGAAGAAAGGGATGTTTGGCTGAGGGAAGCCCACTCCACATGATTGCAGTCTTTAGGAGGCAGCTGAGATAAATCACATAAAAGCAGCTGAAGGAAAGAACACATTTTTCTCCTGGCTGCCTCCTGTATCAGCACTTGGGAAGTAGCTACTCCACAAACAGAACAAAATTCAGCTCTCAAAGGACCCTCAAACTCCAAGCAAACTTGAACAGGACGGGATTTTCCCTCCAAGGTAACATCACCTTATCTTTAATAACCTCCTATGACTCTTCCCAGCAATATCAATGATTCCTTCCCACCCTGGTCACTTGAGCTACTAATCTGAAACAAAGGTAGCTAAATAGAGAAAACAATCTATTCTGATTAAATGGATGCTTCTGGGTCACGTTTGCTGGTGACAAATGGCACTTGGTCAAAGAGCAATTGTGAGTAATGAAGTAGCTTGACTAGCACTGATTTAACCTTTAATTGTTTTGAAAAACAAATGCCAACTTTGAAAAGGCTCTGAAGCTGGTAATAAGTGAGAAAACCAATCAGTGATGGAAAACAGTTTGTTTTAACTGTCAGTGAATAAAAAACATTTTGTGTAGAGCCCCTCCTATTAGTGCAAAGAGTATTTTTGAAGATTAGTGCACAGAGAAAGGGTGTAACTCAGTGGTTCCGCTCCTGCAGCTACTACAGGCTTTCTATTTGACTATGAGCACAGCAAGTAATGATAGCATCCTTCAGCTTCCTTATGTATAAGTAATGCTATTCTACTTGACACTGAAAATGTACTCACCTGTTCAGTGAAGACCCCAAAATAACATAGTAAGCACTGCTTTTGCATTTAAGGATCAGCTAGTAGCAAAAAGACAAAACTATTTTATAACTGTAATTGTCTTACGGGAATGAACTGGACTGCAAATGAAAAAAATCAAGATGAATCACTGAAAGAAACAAGGGGACATGCAGATGTTTGTTCTGAAGCTATTCAGGTGGAAAGTGGGTATGTCTCAAAAGAAAGGCATGTCTTTGCCATGACATGTTTTTTTTCCTAGCTACCCTACCAAAATATAAAGTAAATGCTTTCCAAACTAGCAACAACAATCTTCTAGAAATGGATGGCTCATTTTAGTCTTTTTTTTTTCTCATCCCATTGCTTGTCTCCAGCTTTGCATTTTAGTTCTCAATCCTCTTTTTTTACAGTAAAATCATTATCTCAAGCCATTTCAAGTTGCATCATTCCTTCACATGCATCACATGTCAGTATGATACAGTCTTCCTCATGGGTTTGACCATCCCTACTGCTACCTCAGAGATACATTACTAGAACTGGGTTGGAGAGAATTCTGTCCTGAGAGCACCACTCTGGCCAGTGACCTTCCCCAACTAACCCAGATGTCATGCATATTAGGAAGGAAGTAAGGAAAAAGGTGTAAATTAGAGATCCCGAGTTTTCTTGCCTCTTTATTCTAGGGCTAAAAGCTCTAGCAATCAGCCCTATTGTGAAAAACTGAGTGTGGGTACAGATAAAGCCACGGATGTCAGCCTAGGCTCTCCCTCTGTTCTCAGCTTGCAATGCTGAATCCTAGTCAGATACAGCCAAGGCAATGTCTTGCTCACAGGGCAGCTGTTGTAGAACAGAGGTAAGCCTTTTAAAACACTAAGCTTTCTGAAGCTATGGAACTACAGTGCAGCTGCTGAGAAGGAAAGCTGAGCTGTTTCACTAGTTACCACCCACTAGAAGTGCTCTCTGAGAATTTCAGCCTTCCTCTGGGGACTTGTCCCCCTTCCCTGACTTCCCTGGCAGATACCAAACTGCATGACTTTCTTCACTGGTGGTTTGTTCCCCACTACAACAGGAGTCAGAGTGATGAACACAGCTCCATGTCAGATTCCAGACAAGAGAGGAGAACATGCTAAGAGGCACTCACAGACAGGCACTTCTTCCCCTGGGCTGTATTAACTTCTTTTTGAGGGAAAAGATGTTCTGCAGCCTTAGGGGAAAAAAACAAAACAAA
>VZTO01009130.1:0-18416 GCA_013400615.1 Syrrhaptes paradoxus | reverse complement strand
TATTTGAAAATAGATGTTCACGCTTCTTTACAATTTGTCAAGAAATGTATCTATGAATTGAAGGTGACAAACCATCACTAATGTTCTACTGACTTCAGTAACTCGCTACTGTACAGGAAAACTGTGCAACTACCAGAATGTTGTTGGCTGCACAGAAACATTGCTCTGATGACAAGAGACGTGTTCTTTTGTGAACAGACTGGGCTGTAGCTGCATTTTACTGAGGGCCTAATCAGCAGTTACAGCTCACTACGCACATGGCTTCCAGAACAGCGTATAAAGGTGTTTCCTGTTTTTCTCTAGTAAGAAAGAAAGACGTTTTGTATCACAATCAGATTAAAACAAGAAAAAAAGCCAAGCCTTTTCTGTGGTGAAGCAAAAGAGGAATCCCTGCTCTATGTGACAATAACTTTGCAATTTGAAACACAATAACTCCAAAACTAAGAAGACAGCCATGAACATACAGACTGTTGAAAGAAATTACAAACTTCCACCACAACTCTAATTAAATCACAGGCTGCTTTTCTGTAAGATACCCCTCACTTGCTGTTTATGCCTGTAAGGAGCAATGAAGAGTTAGACAGCTGGTTGTAATCTGTCCGGTAATACAATACGATTGCTGTTTCCTAAAATGCTTTATACAACAACAGGAATGTTGACTTGTGAGAAGGCAGCCTCTCCCAAGCCAGAATGGAAAAGGGGACTAATGCCAGAGTGAATAACATCACATTTCCTTCATGGTCTGTCTTATCTGCATGGGACAAGGAAATAGTAAACTTATCTCCAAAACTCTTTGTATGTGAAAAACCTTATGGACTATCTGCAATATATTCCCAGTTAGCTTTCTGCTCTTTTTTTTAATTAACCTAGAAGCCCTATACTCCTCCTTCCTTTGGCTAGCTGGAGTTGTGGGGGAACGAAACTTTCAGAAAACTTAGTCACCTGTTCTCTTTGGGAATTTGAGCCTTGCATCTTCCTTCCTAATGAATGTAAAACAACAGTAAAAAGATAGTGAGTAGTAGAGACTACTTGTCAACAGTTTGACAGCAGAAGCACACTTTGCACCACCACCAAGCCAAAAGGGGAAAGAGTGAGCCCCAGCCTCAACTCTTGTGTTACCCGCCCCGCTAAGTGCAGTCATGCGACAGCTGCCATCTGTCTGCTGTTCATGTAGATTTTAGACACCAAGGAGCCTATTTCCTTCCTAAAAGACAATTTTGCCCAAGCCTTACAGAAATAGGCAGGTATCACTAAGAAAGTGCTTGTGGGAAGAATTATAAAGAAGAAGAGTCCTGTGCTGCATTCCCTTTGGCATTAGCATTCACATCTCAGAACAGGTGTCCATGCGATGTTGCTGAGCTGCCAGATCAGACAGGACTCTCGTGTTTCTAAACTATTCAGATGTGATTGAATCCAGAGATAACACCTAACTTATTGCAACAGATTTTCTGCTGCTGGGCAGCATTGAAATAAGGCTATTGGAGTTTGTCAGTGTAAATTTGAAGGTGTCAGTTGTTTGTTGAAATTTTAAAAATGGTATTCTTTTGTGTTAAGCTAGGAAGGAACGCTTCCTCCTTCAGTGATGAAAACTTATTGTTCAAACCCTCAATTCTTGTCTGTAGTATACTCACGTTCCTGTGCTTGCTTTCAGTTTTGGTAAAGTGGAAGCTTGGTTTAGAGGTTCCCATGCACAGGGAACCATTCTGAACCTTCAGAGGGCAGGTTCTATGTTAAAATAATGAATGAAAACAAGAAGAGGAAGCTTCAAATAATTTATATGTGATTAGTTATAGTACACACATTGGTCTAACATTTTTCACGCAGGAAAAGTAGTAAGGGATCTATACATGTGTAAAAGGAAGCAGTGAAGTATTTTTTGGGGGGACACAAGACCTTTTCTACTTTAGCTGTTCAAGAAGCACAAAAACTGTCATTTGTTCTTATAGACCTTGGCTAGGCAAATCCCTCCTCTCTCAGCAAATGAACACTAAATGAAGACAGGCAAATCTAGGAGAGAAATAATGCATCATATACAAGATTTCTGAAGTAGTTAGTATCTGAGTTGGGCATACAGACAGGTTTATGCATGTATTCCTTTTATGACAAGACCAGCGTGTTTCTCAACACGATAACAACCAAATTTAATTAATTTAATTTATCAGGTGACCATCAGTAGTAGAAGGAAGCCAAGATGAGCAAAGCTTTAATCTGCAAAATAACTTAAATATCAAAGTCTCCTGGGGCAGAGGGAAGTTAGAGAGCAGAGAAGAACAAAAGTGTTGTTATTCATTTTCACATGCGCTCATCAAAAGGGACTTTTGCTGACATGTAGCACACTGGAAAGGAAGTGTTAACAAATTCTGACAACAGAAATGTGCAGTTGCTACAGATCTTCAAACTTTAGATTGCAACATGCACTGCTACAGCAGAAGACCTCAGCAATTCTAAGCAGCAGTTTTGGAATAGAATATATACAAAAAAGTTACCTGTAAACCACAGCAGCCCACTGCATTCATTATTGAAGCATTATGAATGACCTTGTATGGAATCCCCAATTTTACTGCACGTAGTACTAAATCACTGTGTGTTGTGGCCCTGTGTTAAGAAAAGAAAGGAATTAAAAATCTAAAAGATATAGTGACCAAGTGTTACTAGCATTATAGTTTGTTTTGAAAGTAAAATTAAACCCTTTGCAACTCGGGAAATGCAGAGGTGCCAAAAGAGTAGCAGTAACTTGACTAATGGTTAAGGAAAAGAAAAAACTTCAATAAGGCCTCCTTATGTCATCTTCCCTGGCTGAAAATACAGGCATCCTCAGTACGTTATGATTCTTCGGAGCTTTCTGGAATCAATAAAACTGTAACACCAAGACAGCTGTTACTTTTTAAAGTAGCTTTGGTGAGTACTTGGAAAGGAAAGTTCCATGTATCCTTTGTCTTCAGTAGGTGTCTGTTGGACATACATTGAATAGTAAAGGTCAACTCCATTTGGCATAGACTTTTCAACAAAACCCCAGTGTTTTCTTACCCACTGCACAGCCAGGCCTTCTCCCACCTGCACCAATGCATGCCAGGAAAGCAACACACTCAACAACTTTGAACAGCCTGAGGTAAATCGCATGCAGTACTTATAACAGTTGATTTAGTCTACGGATGTTTTTTCTAATATTAAAGCCAAATTACTCAAATTAACAATGCCCAAGTTTGAGTTATCAAATTTATTCTGAAAATTAAGAAAATTGTAGTTAAGCTTAGAACTGAGCTAAATTTGGCTCCAGGTCTAATGCTCAATGAACACCTTGCAGTGACATGCAAGAATTACTGGGTTTGTAAATTAACACAATTGGGATTAGAGTACTTCTAATATGGTAACTATATATAGATCCAGCAAATCTTTGAACCACAACAATGTTCACATACGAATCTTGCTTACATACATGCCAGGCACTTCATTTTCCATATGAAATATGAAAATGCATCTATGCCTTGCCTAAGCCATCTCATTCCCAAAATGCATCACGCATTCCTGTGTGGCCATTCCAAAGAAGGAAGCAAGGAAATAAATAGCATATGCCGATCAGAATAATTAAATAGGAGGACTGCTTTCACCCTGGCCTGGTTCATTTACCTTAACAGAACTCCCTTGATTTTTAGTCTGATAATTTTGACACTGCGTGTCTGACTAGCACCAATAAGCAGATCAGGTGCTTCAGAGGGGAACACAAATGCGGCAGCAGCTGGCAAGGCTGTAAGGATGAATCATTTTAAAAAGAAAGCAAATTCACTGGAGGGCTAAAAAAAATAGAGGAACGTGAATTTGCAAAATCAGAGACCCTGATACAAACAGGCTCCCAGACCTAGGAGAATGCAGTAAAGTGATCTAAAACACCACTTCGGTGAGTAAACAAACTATGCTCCTGACTCCGTAAGCAAAGGTGATTTAAGAATGCCTGCTCAATGAGGGGACTAGTTTTATGGCCTTGTATTATTCCCTTTATGTATGCAGGACAAGGAGCACTGGAGGATTTTGTGGTTATGCTAATACTGACCAAGGGATCAGCTGGCTTTATTCACTGAAATTTGCTCCAGCCAGTATTTCCTCCCAGTAGATCTGTCCATAATGACTGTAGCTAAAAGCAGAAGTGCCCTCATGAGCGCTCGGCTACTATCAGCAAAGGCTTCATGGAGTCACCCCCTGCACCCAGAGCTATACTAGTATTTTCTGTCACTGATACAGATTTTAAGCTTCCTGGGCAGTAATAATATGAATGTTAGCACCAGGCTAGATGAAGGTGGGCTTTCCAGTACACTGTTAAAATTGTCAGGTTCCTACTAGCACATGCATAGGTGTTACCACATATGCAGATAAAAACTTGCAGTGAACAACAGTGAGAACGACAAGGGCACACACAGCTTGTTTTAGCACTTTAACCATTAACCACCAACACCTGAAGTTTCCTAAGACTGCCAAGTACTCTTCTTACCTGTAATTTTAATGTTAACATGCATTGGAAATATAATTAATATTTTTGAAATACTGCATTATCTGCCCATAAGTACTAGTTTAATAGAATGTTCTCCTGACAATTGTCTTCAACCTGTATTTACATAAGTTATCCGATTTTGACAGATGTGCACACTGGAATTGTTTTTCATAAACTCTCTCTATTTTTTCACTCATAAATAGGGTGCTCAGTGATTTGATTTTTCTTGTGCCCCTTAACACTGTGGTATAAATCTTAAATAACCAGCTGGAGACTAAAAGCTCTTCTGTATGGCTTGACATTACAGATTGATGATGCCTGACTGAAAAGACAGAAGGAGATCCTTCTGGTGATAGAAAAAGCCTGTACTTTTCAGCAGGAATAAAAAGTGGAAACAAAAGGCTTAACAAACCAAAATGAGAAGACATTTATAATGACCTAAGTGATTTAAAAAAAAATAGCATGTATCAAAGCAGAAGCACTGTACATCTAACAATCAGTATTAATTCTAAAACAACTGAGCATATAAGCTCCACTTTATAAGTACAAATAGCAACTAAAGGAATACTCTCTGAGAACATAGCATATTTCTTAATTATGTGATATCCTAGAATTTCTTCTGTTAGCAGATAAAACCTGGAATAAAATATTCTCTGTAAAGCTAGCAGGGAGAATGAAATTGTAAGTAACTGCTGAAGGAAAGATTTATACATCCAGGGCATCGATAAGGATATCTGGGCAAGAAAACTCCAAAGCAAGATAAAATGTAGATAACTGCATGTATATTTTTAATGCAATAAAAAATATACAAAGACATAACAAGTGCTTCTGGTCTGAAAATCAGCTTCTTCATAAAGAATTACAGTTATGGAGTATGGCTCCTTCATATTGAAAAAAGAGAGTGATCAAGCTGCAGCAATAATTAAAATGTTGCTTTGTCTTACCCAAAAGGATCACCAACCACGAGAAATGCGACATCACAAACATCAGCTTCTTTTAAAATGCTGTCTGCTTCTTGTTCTACTGTTTCTCTGTCAGCCAAAATCAATTCTTTTCCATAAAACTCTTCCTAGAAATTGAAATAAATAAGAAACACCAAAACAAGACACTTAGGAGTGTTTTCATATCTCTCTGGGTGCTCACTCAGTATCACAGACAATGGACACTGGAAAGGCCAACTTTATTATTCTCTCCAGCAGTCTGACCCTGCTCTTAGGGAACCCTGCCTCCTCTTGCAGGAATACCTGAGCTACCCATAAAGCAGCTCCCAAGTTGATAAAAATTAGTTAATCACATTTTTCTGATACTGACTTGGTTTTAATGCCTTCTCTGGCAGTTGAGGAGCTGCTGCAAAAGTAGGTCAAGCACACCTGCATGCTGAAGGTACCTGGATGGACTCTAGGTATAGTTAATTTAACAGGTCATCCTACCATACGGGCTCCCTTCTCAAAAGTCTGAGCCCAGCTGCTTAGATTAGTTACAATACTGACATCAAACCAGACACAAATACGACACTAGCTATACCAGAAGCCAGTTTTATAGCTATTTCCTTAGCACATTGTAACTAACCACATCTAAGGAATGATTTCATATTAATCCTTCATCTTCAGTTCTCTGTAAGAAATACTCTACTATGTATACAGGTAAACGTGTATTTGATCATGTTTTTTCTTCAGCAGCTCAGTAATCATTGTGTCTCTTTGTATGTTTTAAATGCCTTTATTTCCAGAATTAACCTCACACGTGTAATAAAACTACAGTTACTTGTAGAACATGTCTGACCATCCTGGACATATCTGTCTGTAAGTCATGTGTCACCATACACTTCCCATGCTCTTTACATGACTAGATAAAGGACTTTTTCCAGGGCATAGACCAAAGAAGGTGGTTTTCTTCTAAACAGCATTCAGAAAATTTGAGTGGTATTACAAATATTAATAAATTGATAAAACTATTAGGTCAGTTATGATCCATAAAGATTTTTCTCTGACTTTTCCTGTGACTTCAGTGATAGTTTCATTTTTGCCCACAAAGAATACTGAATTGACAAGAGAGCCATCACACTTGTACGGAAGTGGAGTAGTGCTTCAATAAAAAATTCAACCCCATAGCTAGAGTACTAGACCTGGAACCTCTGTCACTGGGTTTGGTTCCTTTTTCTAAAGATGACTTCCTCACCATTTTTGAATCAGTTTCTCTGCCTCTGTAAAATAAGGATTATTTTCCCTGTGAAATAGACTGCAACCTGTACAGATTCAATAGAATGAGGACCAAATGAATGTATAAGCAATCCTGTATCTGTGATTCAAAACAGCTGACAGCCACCCTGGAGTACTGCTGAGGTCTATACTAAAACTACAACAAATTTTGACACCCCATGTGTTTTTATTAGGTATCTTACACTAGATGCACATTAGCAAGTAGTACAGCACAACAGGAGCAGATCTATAAAGCATTTGGTGCTGAGAACTCAGTAACAATGCCACATACATTCTGGCGGGTTTATCATTGGACCAGACTAACTTTAGTCCAGTACTGTAAGCAAAACACACGGTATTAAGTGCATTCCCAGAAGCACACATTTCGTTTTCATCTAATAGAATCAATTTCCATGCTTTGAGAATACTCCACAATGGAAATCAAGTCACATTAATTAGAGAATATATAAAAAGTACTCTCTTGACAAAAATTAAAATGTACGCTCACCGAGAGGTCACTGGGTCCAAACGGTTCTTTCACCAAACTGAGGGCCAATTTAGATGGCCAACATCAAATAGCTTTTAATGTATGTTTTAGGCCAACAGGATGAACTAAACCAGTCATGTCATTTGAATTTTGAGATCTGATTTTAAAAGCATCAGCACAAGAGGATTTCTAGAAAATCCCTCCAGGAGAAAAAAAATCTATTTTTTTATCTGAGAGCTTTCCCACAATTCTTCACTTTGCTTGACTGACCTTCAGATTACTACATAAACCATTCAGCATTGTCACTTGTATGTGAACTGGGCTGTATTTTCAACACTTGGTGATTAATTCCTATCTTCCCTCTTAGGCAGCTTCAGATAAGACAGCGTCTTTTACTTTGTTTTTATTGATCACTTTTCCCAGTTACCTCATCTTTGGGACTTCAAGGTTTCCAAAATACTTAAACCAATAACACCCAAAACAAATATAACCAAAAATAACCAGGCCAAAAATATTCAGCATTTTTGTAGTTGTCAATGTTTTATTTTCAGCTAGCTAGGAATCCGTCTTTTTTTTTTTTATAGCAAATGCAGATTTTTCCAAAGTAAAAATATCCAAGTAATTATTTGTGGTTTTTATTGTATTTGCAATTTCCCAACTATCCAACAACAACAACAAAGTTTTGTTTTGAATGGATTCATTTCCATTCAGATTGCTTCAAAGTACTAAAAAACACAGAAAAACATTGAGAGTATTGTCATTTCAAAACACAGTAGGGATACCAAACATGGCTCCAAATATTCTAGACGATCTTGTATTTGGAAAGCACACAATTCTGACTACATGCTAAAAGTCTCATGTGCTGTATGTACATGCAAGTATGCACAGAAGCACATTATGGCTATACAGCATCCAAGACCCAGATGCCATCTCTGGATAGCACATAGTGCATCATCTAGACATTTGGAGGCGAGATCCCTGTTCTGTGGGTAGGTATGATTTCAACATTTAACTTTATTTTTCTAGGATCAGTGAACCCATCAGAGTTATAATTTGTATATTTTTACTACTGTTGGCTTTCATAAGGGTGTGTTTACTAACACACAGCTTATCTCCATGTTGTTCAACAGCCCATCTTTGACTGAACGGTGTATGCTCTGGCAGTCTCGGCATGGTGACATGGCTTGGCCCACAGGGAAACGTGAGACGGTCAAATTATTATTCCCAGTAGGCACGACACCTCAGGCTGACACCGAGGTCCAAGGCTCCTAAACGTGTACCTTTCTGGTATGTCTTTTGATTTTGTTGTTTTTAAACTGATCGACACTTTTCTAACCAAGTTTTCCAGTATTTCAGGATCTCCATACACTGTCAGAATTTGAGATGAAAACTGGTGTCAACGCTTGGAGGCAGGAAAATTTTATTTTCGTTCCAGTCTTTTCACAGGGCAGCGAAACAACGCCTCCCATGAGCAACCTACCAGCGCTTCCTTGCCCACCGTGAGCACGGACGTGTAGGCCTCCAGGTACACCCTGCCGCAGCGCCGCACCGCCTCCAGCCCCTTCACCGTGATGTCCTTGGCATCGCCCAGCCCCAGCCCCACCAGGTACAGCATCCCGGGGGCCGCCGGGGCCTGCCGCCGCCTAGCACGGAAAGGAAACGGAGATCAGCCGGGCGCTCCACGCCCCGCCACGCCGCCGTGCCCGTGCCCGCGCCTCCCCGCTCCAGTCACCCGTCTCCTCACGCCAGGGCGCTCCGCTCGCCCTGGCCCCGCGCCCACCCGCCTCCGCCAGCGGCCCCTCTCCCACCTGGCTCCCGTCGCCCGCGCCGCCGCCAGTGGCCACGCCCCCTGCGCACTTCGCGTCGCGCGGGGGCTGCCGGGAGGTGTAGTCCCCCCGGCGGGCAGCGCGCGGGCCGTTGGTCATGGCCGCGGCGGAGTGGGGCGGGGCGCACGGCTGTCCCGCGCTGCCGCTCGCCAACGGGCGGAGAATCCCGGTGCTGGGGCTCGGTAAGTGGGCAGCGGGCCCGGCCGAAACCGGTGCCGGAGCCGCCTCCCTCTGACAGACGTGGTGAGGTGGCGAGGGTCACCGCCAGGCCCGGCCCGTCAGATGTGGGCCCCTCAGGAGCGCTGAGCCGGGCGGGCCTCGCGCTCCCCCGGGGGTTTGTGTGTTACTGGGTGAATCGTGGTGGCCCTGTGAAATGGGGCGTGCTGGGGCCCCTCCTGCTGCCCTGCAGCAAGGCGAGCTGCGGGAGAGGTGCCTCTCTACTGGGGAGTGCAAGTCTTTCCTCCCATTTCCCCCAAGGTATTACTGGGTGGTTTGGTGTTTTTCCTTTCTTAGGAGCAGACTTTTCTTTAAAGCAGACTTTAAAGCCTGAAGGGTTTTTTTGTCAGTTGCACCTGTTGCAGTCAGAAGCGTGTGTAGGAATCTCAGCTTCGTCCTAGTCGAAGGCCCCTGTGAACTTGGTGCCTTGTGGCTGCAGGAACACATGGCCTGAGTGTTTGTTGAAAGAATTGAAATGTTGGTAAACCCTGGCAGTGCCTCAGAATCTGATGTGTGATTTTTCCTTTTTGTTGGGTTTGTTTGTTCGTTTGTTTGTTTTTTGTAAAACCAATATGAAAATGCACAGGAAAATTAACTTTTCTATAACCTAATTTTACTGTCAATTGTGCAGTGAGAAGTTCTGCAATAGAACTGGTTAAACTCTAAAGAATTTGTTTCTAAAATGTGAACATGGGGGAAAAAACTAGAAGTCATTATAAGACCATGTTGGTTGTCTAAGTGCTGGTGATAGTTCAGGGAAGCTATTGCATTCAGCCCTAGTAAAACAAGACAGGCCAACCAGAATGCACTCCTGCAGTGAGAAATTGGGCATGAAAGTGTCTGTGAAATTTGAAAGAAGGATTCCCCTCCCCTTTTTTTTTTCCCCCACATGGCAACCAAAGCATTTATTTTCCCTCAGCTGTTTGAGAAAAGGGGAAAAGGATTTTCTTTTTTACTGGACTGTAGATAGTATAAACCCAAACCTGGCTTGCAGCAAAATACTCCTGTTAGTTGTACATAGAAATATCAGGTTTATACTATTCTGAATTCTGAATTTATTTACTTTTGACAACAGTTTAAAAGAGACAAACTATTAAATGATTAAAGGCCATTTTTCCAAGTCAGCATGGGACCACGTGAGCAGAGGAGGGTTAGCACCAATAATTCAGTGGTGTCGGAGCACTGTCTGTGCTGTACACATAACAGAGAAAGGGACCATTAACTCTCCCAAAATAGGACATGTAGCAAAGGATGCCTGGAAGGTGTGCTACAAAGAGGCAAACATTTACTGTGCGTGTACCTTTCTGATTTTTTTTGAGTAGTGTTTTTATATAGTTGACATCAATTAGTTTTTATTTCTTGTAAAAGTAAGGAGTTAATTTATCTCTTGATTAAAGCTTCAGATTCTTTTGGCACAGGATTTGAGCATCTCTTTCACTGTCGTCTTAATGGTTTTTCCAGAAGCCTCTTTCATTTGTAACATATTATAAAACATGAATACCCTTCCTAAGCAGTCTTCTATGATGCAATTTGATCATGGGTCAATTTGATACCCCAGATCATCCATTATTTTACATAAACATACAAATCAAGGCACTTATGTTCTTTGTCTGTGACGCTGGAGTTAATCAGTCACACAAGTATCAAGCTAAGCTATACAATAAAATGACTCTCGTGCTCTTTTCATCTTTATCCTGTGAGTGTGTACTGACTTCAGAGCAATTATTTAGGATTTTCATTAGTATAAAGGAAGGCAAAATTGGAGCTGTGGATTTAGAGCATATTAAGCCACTTAAGTCAATAGGATTTGTCCTTTGGTTTTAATAGGGCTGTTATTTCATCCAGAAACACTAAGTGAATAGATAGAGCTTGTAATGCTTGTTTCAGAGTACCCAAAGTCATTTGAGCTGCACGTATTAGTTAAAAAGTCGTAGCAACTCATAGCATCATCAGACAAAAGATTAAAAAAAAAGTCTGCAAAATGTTAAGAACTGCTTTTACAGTGTGTTTATGTGCGTACACATGTTCATAACCATGTGGTATGTTTACTCACAATGTATGAATTTCTTATTTTAGTGTCTATTAACCTTAAGAATACTTGATGCAGCTGACCCTTACACAGTCCCTATATAATGAGCAAAAAAGCATATGTTGTTTGAAATTACTATTTTTTTTTCCTTTTGCTGTGTTTTTTGGGGGGGTGGAGTATTTGTGTGTTTTTGTAACACTTCTTGCCAATTTAGTTTGCTTAGAGATATTTTATAAAAATTAAAAATTGTAAATAGTCTTATTTAGAGAGTGGGCTCAGTTGTCTTATGTCCTTTGTTTCGGTGTATGCTGAACTGTATTTCAGACTATCTGCAGAGCCACTTTTATTTTTTTATTGGAGCTTGCAATACATTTCTTAGGTGATTGGAAGAATAAGCTGGCTAGAAAGGAGACAGGCAGGAAGACTCTTTTGTACTCCCTACCAAATAGCATGCTGCTTGCTGTGTTTGCATTATATTACTAAGTACTGAGTAGTTGATTGTCAAACTCAAACAACAGTAAATAGATAGTAACTATGAGATTATAGAATTAAGTCTGAATTTTTCTGGCCTGATAACTTCTGTCAGGTGTGGCTTTCAAGGAGCTTCTCTTGGCTTAGAGCAGTGTCATGAACTGCAGGGTTTACTTCTTTGCCTTCACTTACCTATTCTTGTCTTGGTAGAGTAACACTTGACATATTGCTTACACAGTCTCCAGCTTTTTGAGGATCTAGTAATAGGTAGGAACCAGTCAGGTAATTTTAGGAAATCCTTGATAGATGCTGCAAAACATTATGGAGTTAAGAAAGGGGAAAAAAAAAAAAAAAAGGGATGGGGGGAGAGAGCTCAAGACTTGCCACACTTGCAGTTGTGGTCAAGCTGTAAATACCATGATATGAGGCCTAACACAATGGGATATTTATCTATGGTAGGTGTTCCCACTTAACTACTCTTTTACAAATTAATAGCTTCTTTTGTTACAGCTTTACTGCATTACCTTATGTTTGCTGAGCAAGAAATTTACTCAGCTATAAAGTAGAGGAGAACTTTCTTCAGTGAGGATGTATTTTCTGCAAGGCCATTTTCTGCAGGATTTAAGATTTGTTTGTTTCTTTGTCATTTCTTATCCCTCTAAACATGCAGACATAATTGTTATCTGTGAAAAGCCATCTTTGAGAGGACAGATATGTTATGTTGCCTCTGTTGCTAGATAATCTTTCTAAAAGCTTCAGAGAGAGATAAATGTGCTGTGTTATGGTGGTTGAAACTATCGCCTCTTGTCAACTGGAAGGCAGCTCAGATAGATATGCAGGCTATTTCCAAGTGATGAAACCCTTTTCGTAGCAGCTGAGAGCTGGAATAGGAGACTTGTAACATGTTTCTTGGCCAGAAGATGTTACTCAAGAGAGAGTAAACCAGCAGCCTAGGTTAGCATTTTGTCAAAAATATCTGCTCTTTTTGTTCAAGCTTCAGTTGTCAAAAGGTGTGCTGGTGGTGGTTTTTTAACTGAGGTTTTTTTAATGGCTTTCCATGTCAGAGCTACTTTGGCTTCTAAAGTTGTATAAGGAGAAGTTCAATAAGTTGGTTCAAAAGGGGAGATGGGACAAATAAAAATAATCTACGTCTTGTTTATTCTACAAGTATAAAAACTGTTGTTAACTTTATATTTCTGATGGTTCGATTCTAACAATTGTGTTAGCCGATATTATTCATATGCAGAGGGTTGGACATATTTATGGTCAGTGATAATTTTCATTGCAAAGGCCTCTCTCAACTGGAGTAAGCTTAAGCCTAAAATTAGTTGGCATTTTGGCCCTATACTTCACACAAGTGTAAAGATATGACCACAGAGTACTTTACTTCATAATGGCTTTAGATTGCTTTAGGAAATGAATACAGGTCACTATCTTGCTAGTAAGATAGCTATAATTTCTTTCCATATTTGCAAAACTTACTTTATTAGTGTTTTAGGGTAAATAACTGGTATAAAATGACACTTTTGAAGTTGGTGTAGTTACACTTCTTCATAGGAGCTATGTGTGTCTGAGAATCACATACTTTCTGAGTCTTTGTACTATAACAGAGAATTATGTATTCTTACATTGTCTTAATTCAGTTATGGGATACTTGGTGCTTATCTAAAGCAACATCCTCAAAAATGGATCACTTACCCAAGTGGTACACACAGTATCATCCTCTTCAGGCTTTGGAATAAAAATACATACAGTTTGTGCTGTTCATGCTTATGTCTTGTTCAAAGTTGGAAGCCTCCACTTAGAAAGTTGTCACTTCCTCTTTTTTTTTTTTTTTTTTTTTTTTTTTTTTTTTTTTTTTTTNTGTTTATTCTATATTAAAAAAAATTAAATTCCCTTGTTACAAAAGGTCCCCAATTGTAGACATCTCTTAAGGCTTGTTCTGGTTCTCTCTACTGAAACTATCTCTATCCGTTTGATATGGCAGTTATATTCCCATTAGAAGAGGGGTTTTTGTGGTAGGTTTTTTTGGGGGGACAGGGGATGGGACGTGGGACCAGACAGTAATGAAGTTCAGGGTGGCTGGTCAAATAGCATGTGACTTCCTGACAAGATGTGCTGATGGTACCAAATTTCATAGCATGTTTTCTTGTAAAGTTGCTTTCTATGTAATCCTTAGAGTAGCTAGAATTAACAATAACTGGATGAAGTAAAAAGTTATGTAATGATTCCCTCCTATTAAAGTATAAAATTAATTGCATGCTTGTTTGGGAAGGGGCTTTAGGACAGCCAATGACTAAACTAAATATTCAAGTCTTTATACTCATAGTGCCTTACAAATGTCACACACAGGGAGTATTGTATTATTATTGCTAATGATGTTCTTTATGGAAGATCATTCAAGAATGGATGGTGTCCTTATGCTAGGCACTGTAATGGGGAAAGCAGGCAGGTACTGCTCTGAGCAGCTTCTAGTCGAGTAGCCAAAGCCTGGGAGGAATAAAAATCCATCCCAATAAATAATGTGACTTATAACTTGCAACACTACTAACTTGCTGAAATTGCATTTTTACTGTATTTGGCAGTATGTTGCACTACTAACATGGTAAAATAATACACACAGATGTACATGTAGAATCCCTCCATACTCGAGGGAAAACATGAAAATTTCTCCTGTCCTCATTTCAGTGTGTTCCATAGATAAGATTCCTGATATTCAGCTGTAGCTTTATCTAAGTAAATAAATCGTAAAAGGAGGTTTGTACTGACTTTCCTGGTTGCATTAAGACATTGCATCATTTGCATTGCAATGGTACAAGACTTCTTGTATTGCTACTTATTTTTTTTTTCACAAGTGGTATTTTTCTGGAGAAAAACAGAAACAGATTACTCCACTTTCTTTACATCAGGTTGTGTTGCATTTGTCAGAATGCTACATATAACTTGAATCTTAGTGCTGAGTGGACTTATTTTAACATTTCCTTACATTATGTATTACTAATCCGGTTGCCTACTTCTTAATTAAGCCTAGACCTGCTCTTATTCATTCTTAAATTTAGCTGTGGTCAAAAAAGATCCAGTCCTGTTGGGATTGGAATCAAATGAGATTTTGCTTTGCAGTTCAGTTGCAGTGGAATCAAGCCTTCGCTTTTTGTCATTCTTCACTGTTGCTGCCTTTTTTATTTTATTCATGGCTCTTGTTTCTTCATGGCTTCAGTTCTTAAGGAAATTTATGGAACAGCGGTCCTGATACCAAGACCTATGGCACTCCCGCCTATTAATCTTATCCTGTAATAAGAATCGGCTGTTTATTTCTTCCCTTTGTTTTATGTCTCAACTATTTTTTCTTTCTTATTCTGTGGAGACTGTGCTCCTCACCCATGGTTACCAAGTTGCTTTAATAGCCTCTTGTGATGAACAAAATGCCACATCTGTAAATCTTTCTGTCTCAATTCATCCACCATTTCTGTAGATGTGACTTGAGAAGTTGTACTTGAGCTTTGAGGGCCTCCAGATATTTAACTTCTCTCATGTACAAAATGTGGCCATGTCCTGGGCAGCGGTGTATTTGTAGACAGTGGAACAAAGCAGGATCCTCTCTTCACCTGACTAAGCCTGCTGAGCTCCTGCCTTCTTTGCTTGCTTCCAACTTCGCCTCCTTCCAGTCTGGTGGTGTTTTATTCTTTAGAAAATACAGAGTGCTGTAAAAGTGTTGGTTTAAACGGTACCAGTAAATGCATCTGGGGCAAAATGCTGGGCCAATTTTTGCTTATATCAGAGTGTACACAGTACAGAAATTTATTTTTTTTCCCTTGGGGAAGTTGCTGCTTTGTCTCTGCTCTTTTTGTACATCTACAAATTTATTAGGTCAGTTTTTGCATTTTTGTTGGGAATTTTACCTTATTTCTATTTTGACATATGAACTGTGATTTAATAGCAGAAAGATAGCTTCCTTTCTCATGCTGGATTTTTGGTAGTTGCATTGTTGCTGATGTGATACAGATGAATTTTAAATGTCCATCACTAAGTCTAAGTAATAAAAAACAAATGTAGATTTCTATCACTGTTTAAAGCCTTTATCAGTATAAGCAGAACCACTTGGTGTGTATGCTTTTAAGTTTGTTGTTGACATTAATACTTTTAAATGTTGCAAGCTTAGTTGCTCGCTAGATTAACATATTATTTGTAATCAGTTTGAAATTAACAGAGGAGCAAGCTCCAGTGTATTTAACTTTTGTCTTTCACCATGTTTCTGTAATGTAGAAAAATTATACCAAACTTGGGGGGGGGGGGGGGGGAGGAAAGAAAGGTGGCTTTTATCTTTCAGCCTTCACATGGCAGATTTTAGTCATCATACCTTTTTTTCTTTGCCAGAGCTCCCTAGCTTTGTTTTGGCAGCACCGAATAGTGGTGTCGCATGTTGTGGTAACCTAAACTACAGTCATTCCTCGTGCCTCTAAATGGGGAGGAGGGAGGTACTGATTCCTGAACTTTCTAAAGTCCTTCTAATGTTCATACCAAGTACCTCCAGCACAGAGTGATACAAAATCCTTCTTAAGGGGGGAGAGGGGACAGAAAGGGGAAAGCCATCTTTGTGGCTTTACACCAGTTTCAACTGTAAGCTCTGTTCCCCAGGCTTAGTGCCTGAATGGAAGTGCTTTGCATTCTAATACATACTGTTCTCAGGTTGAATGTGCAGTGTGAGAGGAGGAGCTACAAGAAATGTTGTTTGTCTTGGAAACCTTGAGAAAATACATTTTAAATTCTTAGACAATGTGTGGGGGGGAAATTTGATCAGAAACTTTGTTTATTCAGTTTTAGTTTGCACTAGAGATAGCTGGGTTGCTGCTGTCCTTTGAACTCATGCACACAATTAGTTAGCAGTGGGACGCAGTGTCATGTGATATTGCAGGAGCAGGATCTTGTCGTGATCCACAGTTGCACTTACTTTGTGCATAGTCTGGTAGGTATAAAGGGCACTGTTATATCAAAAATTAGCCATCAGCTTGATCATCTTGAATTAGGATCTCATACGGATGAGTTATTGTACGTCCATTTTCATCTTGTAAGGTACAAACCACTATGAACTGCAGTTCTCTTTATAATTTTTTCTATATTATCTTTACAATATTCTAAATGGTTTTGAATTATTGGTCTCATGGTCAACTACACTTAAAATTGCTGTCCTTGCTCTACTTGATTGTATGTTGATTATGCTTAACCATAAATTATTTACATAGCTTATTTTTAAGTCAGACTTTCACGGCAGGAATTATTATGATAATGTCCCACTTAAGTACAGAGTATAGGCTTAATATTTTATTTTCTTTTAGTTGTTCTTTTTTGTGGAAGTTGTTTTGAGGAGGAAAAAATTGTTTCATTTATTGTGAGGTATTTCCACATGTCTAATATTGTTAATTAATGAAATCTTTATCAGATAGAGTAGTTGAAGGAGATGTAATAAAGGGGAGAAAAATAACAGTATTCAGCCTGTTTATTTGCTGTACGTAGTACATATCCTTATTAGTTATGAATTAAAAGTTCTATCAAGGTGTGATAAGTACTAGAAGTAATTTCAATTGAGTTAACAAAAGGAATAGCATGAAAATCATTTAAAACTGGTTCACACCAGCAATTCTTTGTGCACTATTAACTGCTAAGATCTAGTCACAAAACATTATTCTGAGGAGAAAAGGTTTAGTGAACCCTAGAAATTGGATTTGATTTATGCCAGAAAATCTGCCTTTTCACTGCTTGAGATTTCTATGGAAGGAAGCCACAGTCTTTTACCAAATGGTTTCTAAGGTAACATCTTATAACAGAGCTTCTGAAACCAATTTGGTTGTTAATGAGAAATAGTTCTCACGGTGGTGGGAAAGTGAGGAATGAAAGAAGAGGCTTCAAGATTTGGCAGTCTGTCTGTAAAGGCATTTAAATAAATGTGCGCTGCTGCTCTGCTTATGAAATTTCTACATTGATTCTACATTCATAATTGCCTTTAAAATGCATTGATCACTTTCCAGAGTAGTCGTTCCCTGTAAACTTAGTTGAGACTTCTGCACAATAAAAATATTTGTATACAACAGCTGTAATAATATAAATAGCTGTCACTTTCCAGTGGAAAGCTCTTTACTCCTGCAGAAAAATATATTTGCATTTTTTGTGTGGTAGTGCGTTTTTGCTGCCAGAAATACATTAGTGAATTGGTGTCATATCAGAGCCATTTGCAATCTTTCTGGGCTTGTTGTGAGACACATTTTGAGAAGCTGCTTTGATGCCTCCTTTTCTAAAGATCTGGCTAGATGAATGATAGGTCAGTGGTCAGAGATGTACAGTCATTTTACAGTAGATGATCTGAATATCCTTTACAGTCAGAGCCTCTTTGGGGTGGAGGGAATAGAGTGCTTTTGTCAACAGTGGCTCATTGCCATTTCTTCCTTCCTCTCAGGAAGAGAGAAAACTAGTAATTCTGGCTTCCCTTTCCCTGGATACATAATAAACACGTTAATGGCACTCTCCTACCCTCTTGCATTGTGGCCAGGCTGTATTCCTGCATTCTGTTCCTTGGTGTCTGTGTAGAGTTGCCCGAGTAGTATTGCGGAGTTTAAAATAATGCTTGTCTACCTTTCTTCGTCATGTTATTGAATTCCGTGAGCTTATTCTGAGTCACACAGGAGAAAAACAGCCCCAGAATGACCCTTTTGCA
>VZTO01009128.1:18538-28739 GCA_013400615.1 Syrrhaptes paradoxus | reverse complement strand
CCTCATAAAAGGCTATCAGGTTGGTCAAGCATGACTTCCCCTTGGTGAAGCCATGTTGACTGCCTCTAATGACCTTCTTATCCCTGATATGCCTAGAGAGAGCATCAAGAATAAGTTGTTCCATCACCTTTCCAGGGATGGAGGTGAGGCTGACTGGTCTATAGTTACCTGGGTCCTCCTTCTTGCCCTTTTTGAAGACCGGTGTGACATTCACTTTCCTCCAGTCCTCTGATTTCTAATGACCTGTTCTGCCACCTTAACTCTGTGCACATGAGGGCTGGCCTGTTCCTGGTGTTCCAGAACAGCTGGGAGAGATAAATGGTCTGGCTCTAGGTGGTCCAGCTGCAAATTTTGTTGGGAAAGAAATTTCTCCTCAGCCATTTGTGGCAAAGTCTATGCCAATCCTGTAATAAAGCTATATTTTAGAAACCATGATGAGTGATGCATATACACGAAATTTTAAATATCCTTGTTCTACCAATCATGTGACATACCTCACCTGTTGGATCCTATCACCTACTAAAAGCGTTCAAGGCCAGCGTGGACGAGACTTTGAGCAACCTGGTCTAGTGGGAGGTGCCCCTGCCCATGGCCGGGGGGGGTGGGATTGGAACTCAGTGATCTGTAAGGTCCCTTCCAACCCAAACCACTCTATGATTCTATGATTAAAAAAAAAATGACTTATGATTGTACTCAGTGGGTGTTACTGCAGACTACACAAAATAATGTGGAACTTCAGTAATTTAGAGTAAGTTTTCTGATTCAAAGTGCCTTGGATCAAAGAATGATTTACAATACAAACACCATTGTTGCACGCAAAAAAGTTTCTTCCTGTTTCACATGTTTTGCATATGTATACATATATGTACACACATACACATTAAGGATATTAAACGATTTTCTTAGGTGTAACAGGGTCATATTTTCCCTTTTCAAACACATTTTGACAGACAGATTCATGGGTATTTGCACCTTTACTAAAGGATTAATGAAACCTTTTGAAAAATAGTGTACCTCAAAAAACAGTAGATGATAACAACTGATGCACAACTTTTTATGATTCAAGACTTACATATAAAATCAAGTTCCTTAAAAACAAATGTACTGTGTTATATAATGCTCCACTAACACTTTAAAGAACAACAGATGTAGCTTTTACTTTACTGAAAAAAAATGTATTCTGTTTTGCAATGGTAGAGTCTTTTCTTTCCTTATTGTTTCACTTCTGTTTACATGAAATTGTGATAGGCATTTTAAAGGAACAAAATCAGGCTGCAAAGAACTATATTTAACTAGCATCATTGGAACATTTATATCATCATCAGATTACTTATGTTTTACAATGTAGGGCAAATATTTTCTAGGTATTTATTTTGAGCCTATGCTACATAAATCTACATCTTCAATTGTCTCTATTTCTGTTTTTTGTAAATTTTATTGAGTCAGCTGACTTTTCAAATACAGGTTCTGAAATAACTATTATTTCTAATGTACAATCAGTCATAAAAATGTTTGTCCTTTGCCTCTTCACAATATATTTAAATTGTTGATGTTGAACTGGACATTTAGTATAGCTTTATATGTCTTAAATAGATACACTAAACCTCTGCTGCTAAAAATAAATGTGATACCAAAAATACATACCAATGTTTGACTAGCATAAAGGAGAAAGTGACAATTACTGACTTTACTTACGTAGCTAGGTATGTTGGTCAGAGAAATAAGTTGGTTATTAAAATATAGAAACCACAGAAGTAAGATGGATGGCCAGAGAGAGAGAGGGGGAATATTTTTTAACAACTGGCAAGTTAATCCATGATGCAAACAGAAATTACAACCACATGTTTTCCTTTTTAGGGAAAAAAGATAGTGCCATCCTAGCCAGTGAAATGAGGTATTAAAAAAAATGTCTATCACATGCTTTTAATAAAAAGGGATTGAGATCTTTTGTCAGTTCATTGATTAAATCTGCAGTTTTAATCTTTAAGATGTCTTTATGTTTTTAGCAGTGATGTCGTAGATTTCAAAAGAGAGGAGAAACAAACTCTACATTTGTATTGGGTTTGGATGGCAGGGTTTTGGTAGCAGGGAAGGAGGCTACAGGGGCAGCTCCTGTGAGAAGCTGCTAGAAGCTTCCTCAGCTCCAAGTCAAATCCTTGGCCTCTGGCCAAGGCCCTGACAACCAACACCTATGTGATAACATATTAAAGAGAGGAAAAACAAAAAGACTGCTGGGAACCTGCAGCAGACAGAGGAGTGGGATGTGAGAGATACAGCTACACAGACACCAACATCAGTGAAGAAACGAGGGAGAGGAGGTATGCCAGAGCAGAGATTCCCTTGCAGCCTATGGTAAGAAGGCCGGCTGTCCCCCTGCAGCCGTGGAGGATAACTGCAGAGCAAATCTCCACCTGCAGCCTCTGGTGGACCCCACACAGGAGCAAGTGGCTGCATTGAAAAGAGACCATGACTGTGTGGGAAGCCTGAGCTGGAGCAGTCTGCTCCTAAAGGACTGCATCCTGCAGAAGGTGCCCATGCTGGAGCAGTTAGTGAAGAACAGCAACCCATGGGAGGGACCCCATCTGGAGCAGCCAGTGAAGGACTGTGTCCCATGGGAGGCACCCTATGCTGGAGCAGGGAAAGAGTGTGAGGAGTCCTCCTCTGAGGAGGAAGGAGTAGCAGAGACAACATGTGATGAGCCAAACACAATTCCCATTTCCTGTCCCCCTGCTCCACTCATGGGGAGGAGGTAGAGAAATCATGAGTGAAATTGAGCTTGGGGAGAAGAGAGTGTTGGGGTGAAGGTAGAGCATTTTTTAAGATCTGGTTTTGTTTCTCATTATCCTGCTCTGATTTGATTGCAATGAATTCAAGTGACTTTTTCCCCCAAGTCAAGTCTGTTTTGCCAGTGACATAACTGGTGAGTGTTCCCTCCCTGTCCTCATCTCAGCCCCTGAGGTTTTAATCTTTTTTCTTCAAATTCTCCTCCCCATCCCACCATGACGGGGGAAGGAATGAGCACCACATTGTGCTTACTGTCAGCTGGGCCTAAACCACGACAACATTTAACATAAGTTCTTATGTAGAGAGCCAGATTTATAAAACCTCTTTTTACGACTGCAGTATTGTATTCACAATTAACTTCACACAGAAATGTTAGAATGCTTACACAAATTACTGAATCTGAACGCAATTAGGTAGTGTAATAATATGATAATTTCTGAAACAATTAACATTGTATATTCAAGAATTCAAGAACAGAAAGAATACATGGCGTATGCTAGGGTAATGAAATCAAGAGTATGACACTTGATGTCTCACATCAGCTGATTTCAAAGTTCCCAAACATTCTGATTTAGTTAAGTACTAGCCTAAGACAATAACAATTTTTAAATACCTGCTTGCTCTTAATTCACACCAAAATCTATTAGAAGATATGTCTGAAGCAATTTTTTGTCGAGGTGAGTACACTATCACCCGGCTGCTCAGATGCTGGGACAGCAGGACCAGTAGCCTGGATCTAGAGAGTAGAGAAGACAGACAGCGGGGATGCCTTACTAGGGAAGAAGGGGTCAATAAATCTATCGGAGAAAGGACAGAATCTTGCAGCCTCTGGAGGTGATTCCTAACAAGTGCAAGTGAGAGGTGTTCCTACAAAGAGGAAATTGTACGTAATCAACTGGAGTGCCATGAGTGACCAGCAAGACCCGCTCACTTTTCAACAACCCCAGATGGCCAGTGTGAAAGTCTAATGTGGAATGGAGACTGACAGCAGTCTATTGTAGCCTGAACGAAGTGACACCACCACTGAGTGCTGCAGTGCCAGACATGCCAGAGGTTCAATAGGAACTGGAGTCAAAGGCAGCCAAGTGATACATCATGACTGGTATTGCTAATGTTTTTTCTCCATTCCTTTGGCAGCAGAGCACAGGTCTCTATTTGCTTTCACCTGGAGGGGCATCCCGTACACCTGGAATCGACTGCCGAGGGTGTGGAAACAGCTCCACCATCTGCCATGGACTTATCCAGAATGCACCAGACCAGAACACCTGCAACACATTGATAACATCATAACGTGGGACAACACAGAAGGCAAGGTGTTTGAGAATGGAGGGAAAATAATCCAAATCCTCCTGAGAGCCAGTTTTGCCATAAAATGAAGTAAGGTCAAGGGACCTGTACAAGAGATTCAAATTTTAGGAATAAAATGGCAAGATGGACGTTGTTACATCCCAATGGATGTGATCAATAAAATAACAGCTGTGTCATCACCAACTAACAAGAAGGAAACACAAGCCTTCTCAGGTGGTGTGGGTTTCTGGAGAACACATATTCCAGATTACATTGCAAGCCCTCTCTATCAAGTGACCAGAAAGAAGAATGATTTTATGTGGAGCCCTGAGCAGCAACATGCCTTTGAACAAATTAAACAAAAGATAGTTCATGCAGTAGCCCTTAGACCAGTCTGGACAGGACCAGATATTAAAAATGTGCTCTACACCACAGTCAGGGAGAATCGTCCTGCCTGGAGCCTCTGGCAAAAAACACCGGAAACTTGAGGTTGACCCCTTGGGCTTTGGAGTCAGGGATACAGAAGATCCAAAGCTCGCTGTACTCCAAATGAAAAAGAGATATTAACAGCGTATGAAGGAGTTTGAGCTGCTTCAGAAGTGGTCGATACTGAATCACAGCTCCTCCTGTGAGGAGCTGAATGTTTATATACGGCTGAAGGTTCCCTCTACAACCAGTGTTACGTGGAGCATGTAGATCACACTGATCACACAGTGAGCTCAGATAGAAGCCCCAGTTGCCTAGGAATTTTGGAAGTGATCACAACTTGGCCCAAAAGTAAAGATTTCAGAATGTTGCCAGAGCAGGAGCTGATGTGTGCTGAAGAAGCCCCACCGTATAATGAACTGCCAGATAATAAGAAGCAATATGCTCTGTTTACTGGTGGATCCTGTCACCTTGTAGGAAAACATTAAAGGTGAAAAGATACTGTGTAGACTCCTACTCGATGAGATACGGAAATTGCCAAAGAAGAAGATGAATTGAGTCAGTTTGCAGAGGTAAAAGTCATCCAACTGGCTTTAGATATTGCTGAACAAAAAAGGTGGCCAGTGCTCTATCTCTACACTGACTCCTGGATGATGGCAAAAGCATTGTGGGGGTGGTTACAGCAATGGAAGCTGAGAAATTGGAAGTATAGAAGCAAACACATCTGTGCTGTCCCATTGTGGCAAGATACGGTTGCCCAGGTAGAAAAGCTGGTTGTAAAGGTATATCGTGTATATGCTTGTGTACCCAAGAGTCAGGCTACTGAAGAACATCAAAATAACCAGCAGGTAGATGGGGCTGCTAAGATTAAAGTGCCTCAGGTGGATCTAGACTGGCAGCATAAGGGGGAAAAATTTTTAGCTCGCTGGCCCCATGACACTTCAGACCTTCAAGGAAGAGATGCAAAATATAGATGGGCTTGAGATCAAGGGGTGGACCTAACCATAGACACTATTACATAGGTTATCCATGAATGTGAAGCTTGTGCTTCAATCGAGTAAGCCAAGTAGTTAAAACCTGTCTGATATGGAGGACATTTGTTAAAATATAAATATGGGGAGGCTTCATAGACTTACTATATCATGCTTCCACAAACCCACCATAATTTATTTCTTATGGCTATCTGATTTCCTATTGTCCTGATCTCGGCTGAGACAGAGCTAACTTTTTTTACAGTATCTAGTGTGAAGCTATGTTTTGGATTTGTGCTTAAGAGAAAGCCAATACCATACTGATGTTTCTAGTTGCTACCAGGACAGTCAAGGAATTTTCAGCATCTCTGCTGTGCCAATCTCTGCAGGTGCAGGAGAAGCTGGGAGGGAGCACATACTAGCCTATGATTTGATTTTAGTTTTACGATTGAGACCCAAATTGGCCAACAGTCTATTCCACATCACACATGTCATGTCCACTGTATAGATGAGGCTCAGTCCAGAAGTTCTTTCTCTTGCTCTGGGTTGTCTCCCCCTCACTTGCCCCTCTCTCAGGGTCATTTTGGTCTCTCGGACACTCGGGCTCTTATCTCTGTTCCAGGATTGCAGTTTTGGGACTCTCCATGCTCCAGGATCTTTAGCCAGGAATAGGCTGAGCGTTGGTCATTGAGTGATGAGCAGTATCACTGTGTATCGCTTATTTGTATATGTGTATATATTGCTGTTATTATCATTGTAAGTATTACTTCCAGTATTATTGTAGTTTAGTTATTAAATTGTTCTTATCTCAACCCATGAGACTTTTTTGTCTCTCTTCACCCCTTTAATTGTCTCCCCCATCCCTGGGAAGCAAAAGGGGGGAGGGTGACCAAGTGGTGGTGTAGTGGTTTGCTGCCAGCCAGGATAAAACTACAATTTCTAGTTCTGAGTTTCAAAAAATACTTTGCTTTTCTGCTAGTTCATTTGAGGTGCCATTTACAGACTGTGCAAAGGCCAAGTATGCAGGAACATAAAAGATTTCTTGTGCTTTACAGAAGGAAAAGTTATTTCTTCACTGTGCCAACATTTCTGAATCAAAATGACCTCTGGTTTTTGCTGGGTATTAGGATAAGTGAGTGACTGACAAAATATCTTAGCCATTCAAAGGACTTTAAATGAAAGCCCTAGCATGTGGAGAAGGACTTGGGGGTCCTGGTGGATGAGAAGCTGGACATGAGCCAGCAGTGTGCACTTGCAACCCAGAAGGCCAACAATACCTGGGCTGCACTAAAAAAGGGGTGGCCAGCAGGGAGAGGGAGGTGATTGTGCCCCTCTACTCGGCTCTTGTGAGGCCCCATCTGGAGTACTGTGTCCATGCCTGGGGTCCGCAGCACAGAAAGGTGTGGAGCTCTTGGAACGGGTCCAGAGGAGGGCCACTAAGATGATCAGAGGGCTGGAGCACCTCTCCTATGAGGAAAGGTTGAGGGAACTGGGCTTGTTTAGCTTGGAGAAGAGAAGGCTCCAGGGAGACCTTGTTGTGGCCTTCCAGTACTTGAAGGGAACCTGTAAACAGGAGGGGGAGCGACTGTTAACCAGGGTTGATAATGACGACATGAGGGGGAATGGTTTTAAACTAATAGAGGGGAGATTTAAGTTAGATATTAGGTGGAAATTTTTCACTCAGAGGGTGGTGAGGCCCAGAGAAGCTGTGGATGCTGGATGGGGCCCTAGGCAGCTGCTCTAGTGGTTGGCAACCCTGCCCACAGCAGGGGGGTTGAAACTAGGTGATCTTTAAGGTCCTTTTCAACCCAGGACATTCTATGATTCTATGATTCTATAATTCTGTGTACTTGGGCTAAAACTGTGCATTTTATTATCAGTTTTAAACAGGATGTAATTTTTACTAATCTCCTCACTCCCTACTTTTTTTTTTCCTTCTAGCAAATTTTTGCATTGGTGTTTTCTGAAACAGAATTTTTCCAATTTTTTTTACAAAACGACCATCTCCTATTTCTAGTGAAAGTAGTGAAAACTGTGCTAATTAATTTCTTAGCTCATAGCTACCTGCGTTCAAGGAACATATTTCGGGTGTTGAAAATGCACAATGAAGCATGAAAGAGCAAGGATATTAACATTTGTCTTCTTCACTGGAGTTTATTCTTAAAAATAATGTGATTTGCTCACGCAGCATTTCAAAACCCATTCTGGAAAGTACCATAATACTAGTTAAAGTGAATGTTTTTGCATATGGGGGTTTTGATTTTTGGGTTTTTTTTGTTTGTTTTGGTTTGTTTTTTTTCAAGTAGTAAAGTACTGAAAGCTTGTGTAAAAGAACTGAAATTATCATTATTGAACTTCTATCCCATAGGACTTCACTGAATATTCTATTTTATTATTCAATTTCCCCTTGACCTGATTTTGTTCCCCTGATTATAACAGCCAGAGTATTTCTCAGAATGCTCGAGGTGGCTTCCATAATAAAACCAGTTAAGCCTAAAACATCCCCCTGTGCTCTTTAAAATATAAGCCAGTTTTAAATTGATTGACTGAAAAAAACCGCCCTCCTTATTCCTCAAGGGATTTATCAGATGAACCTAGGTCACACTGTCAGCTCTTGCATGGGTTTCCTGGGATTCAGAATTGAAGATGATGAGAAGTGATGAATCTTGGTCATATGAATGCCCTGAAGGATACAGAATTTTATTACGTGGCAGATGCAAAACACAATTAGCCTTCAACCCAGCCATTTTATTCCTAGTAAAGGGTCTATCTGAGTCAAGTTAATTGTCCCCGCTTGCCTAGAAATCTATGAAAAGATCTATTGCTCATAGAAATGCTGTTAATAACTTTTTTTTCCCCACTTCTGGCTCCTGTTAAGGTCAGAAGTTAATACAATAAGATCTGGATGAGATCAGTGATTTCTATACTGAGCCAGGACAGGCCTATCTTTATATAAGTGATATTAATTTTGAATTGTTCCAGTTACCTGCCTTTGAGGAATAAGACATCTACAGTCACATTCAGGTAATCTGATTATCTGTTACTAAAAATCTTGTATCTAGTGGTCTTTGTACAGCTAGCATTCTATTTTTTTACTTCCCACATCTTTTATGTGTTTTGAGTATTTATAATAATTTAAATTTACCAAACATTTCATTGCTGAAACAGTGGGTCTTTCAAATTTTTGCTTCTACTATAGGAAACATTAATTCAATAGATTCATACTACTAAGCTATGTGCTTTATTTTTCAAGTTTATGAAGATTTTTACATGGATGAAGCCATTTTCAAAAAATTATTACTATGCTAATATTCATAGCTTTATAAGAACAAGTATATTTTGTAACTACCAGTGTTGCAAACTATCTTTGGACTCTTCTGTTGTTGATTAATTTATCTACAAAGCAGAAGAAATCACACTGAAAAACACACTTTTATTCTGACACAAAATTATATTTCTGGAACCACAATTTAATTTCAGTTTCTTCCCTACCACACAAAATATTAACTTCTTAACTTCACTCCTCCAAAAACTGAAAAGTAAGAATTCACACTGAAAAATGAATGAAAACGAAAATGGGAACACTGTATGAGATTTCAGTTAAGACCATGTGACTAACGAACGACAGACCAACTAATCGTGAGGCACAGGGTTTTTTTCGGGAGATTCCTTCGACAGGAAAACCCCAAGACAGCGCCGTAACCCAAACCCCGCCACCAGCTCTCCCGCGAGAGGCTGACATGGGGCCGGAGTTGCTGGGGCAAGGGTGATCGTACCCCCTCCCAGCCCTTAAGTTCTTATCGGGCTAGAGCACGCAGCACGGGGGTGTCACCTGAAACAGGCTGCAGCAGCAGCAGAGGAGGCGGCTCATGTAGTGGGACACTGAAGTTTTGCCAGGTCCAGAAGCCTCATAAGGCAGCCGTGGGAGCAGAGTGAGCAGACAGGGTTCCTCTGGGAAGGAGGGAAGAACTAAAGACCAGGAAAAGCACGGACATCCTACCTGACCAATCAGAACGGCAGGCACTCATCTCAGAGCCAAGGCTGCAGCTCTGGCTAAGGGGTCTGCACCATCTTCCCTTGCAATGGCCGGTGCCTCCACGCAGACAGAGCTTCAGACGGCAGAGGCAACCGTACAGACCCCGGTATGTGGGAGGTGCCTAAACTGCTCTCCTGGGGGAGGGATGTGAGACAGCCTGCAATAGGTGTGCCCAGGTGGCCAAATTGCAGGAGGAAGTGGCACAACTGAGGAGTATCAGGGAGTGTGAGCAGGAGACAGACTGGTGGAGCTGCACCCTACATCCCTGAGGCAAAGGCAGGAGACAGAGGCTCCACAAGAAGCAGAGGATCGCCTCCCCTCTGGCCAGCAGGGTGAAGGAAGGGACCTAAGAGAAGGGGGAGAATGGAAACAGGTCCCAGCCTGGGGGAGGAGGCGGATCACCTCCCAACCTTCCTCACCCTCCCAGTTGACTTTACACAATAGATATGAAGCACTGGAACTAAACGGCCAGGAAAATAAGGACAAAGACAAAGGTCCATCCAGGGGGTCGCCTAAGCTGAGACAGTCAACCCCACGCATTGCGACTGCCTCAGTTAAGAAAAAAAAAATTACGGTAATTGTCACAGGTGATTCCCTCTTGAGGGGAACAGAGGGACCAATATGTCGACTGGACCCTTTCCACAGGGAAGTCTGCTGCCTCCCTGGGGCCCGGGTTAGAGATGTCACCAGGAAGCTC
>VZTO01009128.1:0-18426 GCA_013400615.1 Syrrhaptes paradoxus | reverse complement strand
GAAGGGGAAAGGGGGAAATACCAGGCCCATTAGAGATGAGCCTAGACATGGCATGCTGAGGGTAGGAGTGGAATCAATAGTTCAGCTCAAGTGCATCTACACTAATGCACGCAGTATGAGCAACAAGCAAGAGGAGCTGAAGGCCATTGTGCAGCAGAACAGCTGTGACCTAGTGGCCATCACAGAAACATGGTGGGACAAGTCTCGTAGCTGGAGTGCTGCAATGCAACAAAGGAGAGGAGGTGGGGTGGCTCTATATGTTACGGAGTGTTTTGATTGTATAGAAATTGTCAAAGGAGAGACCAGTAAAACTGATGACATAGTGGGAGTGAGTTGCAGACCAGCCAGTCCAGGTGAGGACGTGGGTGAAACCTTCGAACTATTTGAAGAGCTCTCTATGTTACAGACCCATGACACTTCCTGGAAGAAGAGATTGGCAGGACACAAGCAATTAAGATTTCTGGAGTGTATCAGGGGTAACTTCTTGTTACAGGTACTTGATGGGCCAAGAAAGGGTATTGCACAGCTGGATCTGCTGTTCACTAACAAGGAGGCACTGGGTGGACATGTGGTAATCAATGGCAGCCCCAACAACAGTGAATCTTCAAGATCCTGAGACGAGTGAGGAAGGAGAACAGCAGAGCACAGACCCTGGACTTCAAGAAAGCAGATTTTGGCTTGTTCAGAAACTGGAAGGTGTTATTCCATGGTGTGAATGGCAAAGGAGCTCAGGAAAGGTAGTAAGTCTTTAATGGCAAACTGCCAGAACTGTTCATCCCAATTTTCAGAACATCAAAGTTGTCTTGGCTAAGCACAGCTTCAATGAACAAAAGCAGCATAAAGGAGTGGAACAGGCACAAGCTACAAGGGAAGTATTTTAAAATATTGCTCTTGTATACACAGATGGTTTCAGGAAAGTCAAATTCAGCTGAAGTTGGAGGGATGTCAAGGGCAACTGCTATGTTAGAAGTAAAAGTTTAAGCAAAAAAAAGTGAATGCTGCTGAAGCAGGCAGGTGATTTAGCAACAGTGGGCAAACAGTGAGGTATTCACTGCCTTCTTTGCCCTCACCAGCAAGGTGTGACAGGGCTTGCAGGCTAGTGGCAGAGATCAAGGAAGAGCTACCATGCAGGAATAAGGGTTGAGCCACGGGTTTCTTGCACAACCTCAACCTGCACAAGTCTCTGGGACTTGATGGGCAGCAGGTGTTGAGGTATCAGACCAGTGTCCCTTCAAAGTCATTCTTCATCAGTTTTGAAGTGTCATGGAGACTGAAGAAGGCCTCTGACAACTGGAGAAAGGCAAATTTTGCACCCATCTTCAAAATACGACAAAAACAAAACCTGGGGAACTACGGGCCAGTTGGCCTCACTTCCATCTCTGGGAAAGTCATGGAGTTCTCTTTGAGCACATTTTGGGGAAGATGAGGAAGAAAGATATTGGGGATAGCCAGCACAGATTTACTAAGGGTAAAATACCTGACCAACCTGACTGCCTTCTATGACAAAATGACCAGATTTGTGGGTGAGGGGAGAACAGTAGATGTTATTTACCTACCATTGTTTCCTCATTAATTCTTCTCTGCAATTGACTATCCATCTAAACTATAAGCACCCAATGGCAGAGATTTTCTGGTCCTTTGCATTTGTACTTTGCTGAGTATAAAAGGGCCTCAGTACATTTCAAATATATATTGTTTTCAAGAATAAAGGGGATCTGCAGAATGGGCAGACCTCCAGAGGCTTATGTCACCCTGAGGCTCAGAGGTATCTTTTTGCATGTTCATACACAGCCTGAGTACACACAACTCTCCTTGTCAGCATTTCAACTAAAAAGACAACAGGCATGCATAGAACGGCAATACACTCAGTAAAGATCTCCCTCATCTTCAGGTCAGAGCTGACAGTCTAATGCCTGGGCATTCCTGACTCGTGATCAAAAAGAGCCATGGTCTTTTGGATGTCACCGAAATAAAGCCACAAATCAATCCCTGATGAAGGACTTTTAAAGAAAAAGACAAAAATATCACTGTACATATGTTTTTGACTATCTTATCTTTTTCTTCTCAAAAAGATACAAAATTATTCACATCAATTCTGTTTTCTGTGGGATATTCTGGTAGAATGAGCAGGGCCTATGAAGTCCAGTAAAGCAGAACCCTGAGCAGGTTTCCCTTAAACCACCATGTCAAATTTGGTTCTGTAAATGAGCTGAGATGGAGTTAATTTCCCCATAGCAACCCTCATAGTCTTCAGCAATAAAAGCTAAGGGAAGAGAGAAAGAGAGGGGCATTCGTTGTTATGACATCTGTCTCTGGGAGCAACTGCTAAGCGCATTGAAGCCTTGCTTCCTGGGAAGTGGCTGGACACCGCTTGCTGATGGGAAGTAGAGAATAAAATCTTGGTTTTTCCTTTGTTTCCATGTGCAGCCTTGGCTTTTGCGTTAATTAAACTGCTTTTATCTTGACCCTCGAGGTTTTAATCTCATTTTCTTCCCCTTCTTCTGCTGAAGACAGGAGTGATAGAGCAGCCTGATGGGTATCTGGTGTCCATCCAAGGTTAACCCACTACAATTCAAAAGAGAAGTCTGTCTGACTGCATTACAAATATCACAAACAATTATACTACATGATCTTTTTTTACTTTGTAAATATTTCCCTGGATATAAATACTATGGAAAATATTCATCTACCAGAATTTCAGCTGAATGTTCAAGAAGGCATTCAAGAAGTCACTCTAGCTTGAGTGACTTAAATAAACTGTACTATTTATTCCAACTTAATGCTTAAATTAAATCACAAATTAATTGATACCTTTGTTCAAAGTTTATCTGTTTATTGGCTTTGTCATTATGTATTTAAGACCCTAAAGACAGAGCATGAAGAATCAAGTTTTATTCACATACTAGCAAAAGTCCAAATTCTGTCACTTGATAACCATGTGCTATCCTAATGACAAACAGTGAAGACATTGTATTATTACTTTTATAGGCTTGTATCTTGGGATTTATTTTATGTTCAATGAGAGGAAAACATTACAAGTCATTCCTGTCCAAACAACCAAGTGGCCACCAAATTAGGGAAAAACTTTAACATCCATCTGGTTGTCCAGATATTTCTTTTTGCTGTTATTCACTCTTTTTTACACAGAAGTTAGACTCATATCACAAAAACAGATTTAAAATTCTAAGTTCCTGAAAGCTTAAGATAAGTCTCTTCAAGTCTTTGCTTTCAGGATTCAGACAAGATATAAAGTTACATAGTTCACTGTGATCTCAGATAATTTTTTTTTATACAGGAATAAACTTCACTAGAATACTTTCTTTATAGTTTTGTTTTCTACTTCTAAAATCATGGAAGGGAAAGAGAAAAAAAATTAGTATACTGCATGCTTATTTATATCTCATATAGATAAAATAATGGTGGTTACTTCATAAAAAAATGTGGTTAGCCTTATGTTCTCATAGCAGAAAATGTGTTAAAACTTTTGAGGTTGGAACAGCTGCTTTATAGCTTAGGTAAAAATGTTTATTAAGTTATTTGAGTTTGATTTTGTTGTTAAATATGATTGTTATATTGACATACTCTAGAACTCTAAGTGCACTGCAACTTTGTAACATAACCAATGCATATTAAGCTAACCAAAGTCACAGTTGTGTGAATTTGTGTATTCAAAATAGTCAATATTAGGATTTCCAGAACAGTTAATGCGTACTACACTGCTCAGGTAAATAAAAAAATCTAAGAAAGTCAAGCAAAATCTAAAATGTTAATTGAGCGACACTACTTAAGATTAAGAATCCACGGAGACACTCAAACAGTTGCATAGATTGGATCAAGGCATAGAAAGATCATGGACTGGTGTGTCAGTGATCCATGTAATCACTATAGAGAAGAGACTTGCCAAGTTTTAATGTAAGGTAATCTGAGGAATGATGTGTTGGAGGTGCAAAGAAATTGCATTAGATAATCCCTATTAGGTGTCATACATTTGGCTAAATCAAATCCCATATATGCACTAACACCTTGTTCTGTTTTTGGCTGGAATAGAGTAAATTTTCTTCCTGCTAGCTAGTATGGAGCTATGTCTTGGCTTTGTGCCGAAAAGAATGTTGAAAACACAGGGATGTTTTCTTTGTTGCTCAGCAGTGCTTACACAGAGTCAAGGCCTTTTCTGCTTCTCACACCATCTCACCAGTGAGCAGGCTGGGGGTAGGCAAGAGGCTGGGAGGGGACACAGACGGCACAGCTGACCCCAACTGACCAAAGGGATATCCCACACCATATGTTATCATTCTCAGCATATAAAGATGAGGAAAGAAGAAGAAAAAAGACGTTCAGAGTTACAGAATTTTGCCTTCCCAAGGAACTGTTGCATGCAATGGACCCCTGCTTTCCTGGAGATGGCTGAATACCTGCATGCCGATGGGAAGCAGTGAATGAGTTCTTAGTTTTGTTTTACTTGCGTGTGTGGCTGTCACTGTACTCACCGAACTGTCTTTATCTCAACTCAGGAATTTTCTCAGTTTTACTTTTTCCATTCTCTCCCTCATCCCAACACAGAGGGGCGAAGGGGGCAGTGAGTGAGTAGCTGTGTGGAGCTTATTGTTAGCTGACATTAAACCACAAGACCTCCAGAAAATATTACTTAAATTGACAAACACAGATTTATTAGGGCTATCATTTTAATAATTTTAAAAAATAGTATAGAAATAAGACTGTTTATTTATTTCAGATGTAAAATACCACACTTGACTATACAATTGCCCCCTCAAAGATCTAAATAACTATAATATATTGAAAATACGTATCTGAATAGAACTTTAAGACATGCAGGTATTGATCTTGTACACATATTCTTTGCCCAGTTTCGAAAATAAAAAATTAATAATTTCTTGAAGTGACTCCTAGCCTTTTTAGAAGTTGCTTTCTGGTACCATATACTGTATATATGCACAAGTAATAGCACAGATATGCAGAGGATTGCACTAGGGATATGACAGCTGTGTTAATTTTAAGTGGCATTACTTTTCAAGATTATTTTGTGTCAGCAAATCTGATATCTCTTCTTGCCACACCAAATTTTCTCTCTACAGTTGAATGTTTTNATACCACTTGTCCTCTTACTACACTCCCTGATGAAGAGTGTTTCCCCATCCCTCTTGTAGGCCCCCTTCAGGTACTGGAAGGCTGCTATTAAATCTCGTCGGAACCTTATTTTCTCGAGGCTGAAGTTACATCCCATGAAGACATTAAAATAATGAATAATGTACAGAGGTTCAGGGAATTTTGCTGTAAGAATTTATTAATAGGGCAAGAATTCATCCCAGTCTCCCTTTTCATTTTGAATGAATTTCCTTAAGCTTTTGCTTTCATGTCTGATCAGATCATTCCATGAAACTGTCTACTCATGGATGGTAAGGAGTGGGTTTCAAAAAGGAAACTCTCAATATCTTATACACTTATTAAATAAATGTTTTATCTTCTAAGGTTTCTAAGAGTTGAAGGAAGACCATATTTTTCGAAAGTGCTAAATATTTAATACTGGCGTCAGATATTCTACACTGAAGGAAATCTTTTAATTACAGCAGAACTGAGCAATTTTTTCAGACTCTCCCTGGTTCTACTCATATCTTAAAAAAAAAACAATGAGGCCACATGTGCAGTAGTGTTTGACTGTATACAGCAGAGCAACATTTGTGTTCCTGAATTATACTCAGCACAATTTTAGAAAGTTTTGTTTAAAGAAAAAAATAAAGGAAGGAGAGAAAATTACAAGAATTTAGTCCTTTGGGAGACTTGGACTTTTTAGCCCAAATTATAAGCTGGCAACACTTATCAGGTTTCAGCTATATTGGGCAGGAAATCAGAAACAGAAATTGAAGTGTGGAGCCCATCAAAAGTGCGGGAGGATAGCTGGACTCTTCAGCATGAGGATATTATTTTATCAAAGAAGGAGCAGAGAGAGAGGCCAAATCTCGCAGTGCTTAGTGAAAGTTAGGGGCCAAAAATTTTCTTTGCAGTCAAAATATAACTGGCCAGATCAGTTAAGGAAGTTAAAGAAGCAGCAGTAAATTATTTCAGTTTTGTACAGTTTAGTGATTCAATAAATGCTTCAAAGATGAGATATGAGATACTTTCCCCAGCTGTTCCTTCAGTTTTGACAATCTACAAAAGACACATTATTAGCACTAGCAAGCAAAGCTTGACCCTGAGTGAGATCTAGTGCAATTTCTAAAGGCATTTTGCCCAGGTGGATCCCCTCACCTAGGCAGAAGTTGGAAATGTTAGTCATTCCTAGTGTTACTGTAGCTGAAGAGTCTGACACTGAAGCTCTCTTGTGTCACAGGGGCTGTCCATAGCCAGCAGACTTTCCATGAGAACTTATAAACAAGTATATCCTTTCTCTCACTTAACTCCTACTATTTCCCTACAACTTATGGTCCTCTAGTCACACTTTTTATTTTTATTTTTATTTTTAAAATAATGATTTAAAGCTCTAATCAGGTTTTCCTTTCCTTTTTTCTTGCATCACTTTATTAGGATGTCTGCTAGACTGGATGCTGCCTATGTTTTTGCCAATTACATTGTTAAAAAGAAACACACTAGCTCACCAAAAAATGTTGGAAGAGGTCTTAATTCATGCTTCTTCTCTTACTTTTGTTCTAGACATCAGAGATCATGACATACATTCTTATCTCTATGAATAACTATGTATATAAGATCACAAACACATCAGGCAAAAAGATGAAATATTTCTCAACTATTTAGAAAACAGTCACTTTTGCCTTATGCAGTACTTGCTGATACTGCCTTCTGATTGTAAATTTCTTAAGAATAAAACCTATTTTCCAACTGTGCATCTTTGCAGCAAGCCATGCTTGTTGTTGCTGAATAGGTCCTCAAATGGTAACTTCAAATGTATTCCCAACTAACAATTCTAAGCCAAGATTTCTCACTTACTTGTGCAGGTCTTAAAATAATTTCTGAGAAACCCCACGGCTCTTACCAAATGCATGGTGTGCTAATACGAGAAAAGCTCTCATTATTTTTTTCGACAGCTTTTTAGTTCATATTCCTGAAAAAAATTCAAATCATTAGTTCTTCAACTTCTTGTTGCAATCAGTGTGCCTGCAGCACATGCATAGCTTCAAGACTCCTATTTTACTTTCAAGATAATTCTATATGTAACACAACTTGAAGACATATTTCTTCCCTTTCTTTCCACAGAGCCAAGGCCTGGCAATATTATCAAAAAGTTAAGAATTGAGAAAGTTCTTCATGAATCAACCCCTCTACACTCCCAAGTCCTTCTGGAATAAAATGTTATGAGTGCATGCATTATAATAACATTATAATAACATATCCAAATTACTAGTATATTATTTGAGTCCCCTCTATCATAAATTTGTTGCTGATTAGTTGCCTCCTGAAAAACTTGAAAAAAATTAAGGAAACAAACACAAATCTACAAGGAACACAACATGAATCCTAGCTTATGCTCAAAGGCATCACTATTCCTGGCTTCCTTCTCTTTATACTGGCCATGCACATATACTATGATCCATGTACACTGAATTAGAAAAAAAACAGAAAAACTCAGTGAGTTACACTGCAGACAAAATAGATTTTGTAGTAGTTGAATCCAAACACAGTGAAAGCTATTATAAGATTGGTGGTCTTTTATGGACTGCCTTTTAACAGAAAACAGTAATCAATTTCTTCCATCATGAGTCACCATTAAATCAAAGAATCACAGAATGATTAGAGTTGGAAAGGAACTTCAAGATCATTGAGTTCCAACCCCCTGCCGCAGGCAGGAACACCCTCCACTAGACAAGGTTGCTCAAAGTCTCATCCAGCCTGGCCTTGAACACCTCCCGGGACAAGGCATCCACAGCTTCCTTGGGCAACATGTTCAAGTGTCTCACCACCCTCACAGTCAAAAAATTCTTCCTAGTATCTAGTCTAAAAGTACCCTCTTTCAGCTTGTACCCGTTACCCCTTGTTCTCTCACTACACTCCCTGATAAAGAGTGCCTCCCCATCTCTCCTGTAGGCCCCCTTCAGGTATTGGAAGGCTGCTACTAGGTCTCCTCAGAGCCTTCTTTTCTCCAGGCTGAACACCCCCAATTCTCTCAGTCTGTCCTCATATGGGAGGTGCTCCAGACCTCTGACCAATTTTGTGGTGATCCTCTGGACTCTCTCCAATAGGTCAAGGTCTTTTTTATGTTGGGGGCCCCACATCTGAACACAGTACTCCAGGTGGGGTCTCATGAGAGCAAAGTAGAGGGGGAGAATCACCTCCTTCGACCAGCTGCTAATGCTTCTTTTGATGCAGCCCAGGACACAGTTGTCTTTCTGGGCTGCAAACACACATTGCTGGCTCATGTTGAGCTTTTCATCAGTGCATCAGGGCTACTCTTAAGTCATTCTCTTCCCAACCTGTATCTGTGCTTTGGACTGCCTCAACCCATGAGCAGGACCTTGCTCTTGGCCTTGTTGAACTTCATGAGTTTGGCATTGGCCCACCTCTCTAGTCTGTCGAGGTCCCTATCCATTCTCTGCCCAGCCTGTATTTGTGCTTGGGATTGCCTCGACCCACATGCAGGACCTTGCACTTGTCCCTGTTAAATTTCATGAGGTTTGCATGGGCCCACCTCTCCAGCTTGTCAAGGTCCCTCTGGATGGCATCCCTTCCCTCCAGCGTGTCCACCACACCACTCAGATTGGTGTCATCAGCAAACTTGCTGAGGGTGCACTCCATCCCACTCTCCATGTCTTTGACAAAGATATTAAACAACACTGGTCCCAGTACTGACCCCTGTGGAACACCACTTGTCATCGGTCTCCACTTGGACACTGAGCCTTTAACCACAACTCTTTGAGTGCGGCCGTCTAGCCAATTCCTTATCCAGCGAGTGGTCCTTCTGTCAAATCCATGTCCCTCCAACTTAGAGACAAGGATGTCATGTGGGACAGTGTCAAGGCTTTGCACAAGTCCAAGTAGATGATGTCAGTTGCCCTTTGTTTTATCCACCAGCACTGTGGCCCTGTCATAGAAAGCCACCAAATTTGTCAGGCATGATTTTCCCTTAGTAAAGCCATGTAGGCTGTCACAAATCACCTGCTTGTTTTCCATGCATTTCAGCATAGTTTCCAGGAGGATTTGCTCCCTGATCTTGCCAGGCACAGAGGTGAGACTGACAGCCTGTAGTTTCCTGGGTCTTCCTTATTTCCCTTTTTAAAAATGGGGGTTATGTTTCCCATTTTCCAATCAGCAAGGAAAGCTGGTGACCAGTCAAGGTCAGCCCACCACACATACACAACCAAATATTGAGGTCCACTTCTGTCTTTATGATAAGCTTGCACCCCAATGCAAGCTTCACACCATGAACTCTGGAAATATACAGATTTCATATTTCATCTGGTTTTCAAAGTCTATATTTATAACTGTGTAACATTCTGTAAAAATTTTGTCTTGTCTGTTCCCTCTTCCCCTAAGGTCCACCTTATTTTATTTTAAATACTCTCTAACGTTCACTGAAGTTAAGAAGTATAAATTTTACCCTGAATTATCTCTGAAATGAGTGAGGAAGAAAGGGGAGAAGACAGGTGGTATAGTTTGTTGAAAGATAGATGAGAAATGATACATACATCTTTCAACTTAGTGGAAAACATGATGCCAAAATTCTTGCTTGAAATTTGTAGTGAAATATATGAATAGCAGAACACGAGAGAGGGCAAAGACAGCTAGTGAAGTGCAATGTAATTGTCATTTGCTGATCCAATAGAAGTACATGGGAGCTCTTACTCTTTGGCAGCTATTTTATTTTTCCCTTCTGGAGTTTCAGACTTATATACTAAGATGGGTTTCATCTCATTAAAACTTGCACTATGTTTAATTTCCTTCAGAAATACCATCACTTTAAAAGGGGAGTAAGGGAGTGAAAGAGACCCACAAGAGAGTGAAATAATGTTGGGGGTGAAAAAGGGGCAATAATTTTGTCCAAATAATGTTGTCATACTTTGTAAAGCCTTTAATGCTGGAATTTATTTATTAATGATGCATGGGTTGTTACCCACCATCTGTCTTGTGTTAGCAGTGGGCTGTTTCAGATTATGGTAATGTGTTCCTGATTTGAGTTGTGTTGAAAGCCAGAACAAGGCATCTCATGTGCAGTCCTCTTTGAGGCCTGCTGTTTTCAATTCCTCTTCACAGAATGGGCTTTTATTTGATTTGTTATAGGAATTTTTTATTCTGTTGCCAAAACAGCTGCAAGCCTGGAAGGGAATGAGACGCAGAGCCACATCAAACTTGTTAGCTTATAAGAGAAACAGAATGTTCCAGGAACAAAAAAGGGGAGTTGAAAGGAGAGGGGGATGAGAAGAAGAGAGAGTAGGAAGGGACAGAAGAAAAGAGGGCAAGTGAAAGGATAAAGAGCTCTAATGGACTTTTTACTTGGTTTATGTGTCAAGGGCACAACAAAAAATGTTTTCTATTCTCAGTGGTATACAACATATTGTTTAGTTTTTAATTTAGTGTCCCAATAAACACAGAAAGTCTTTTTTTTTCTTTTTTTTCCCTGTTTTTGAAAGACTTATGCTACTGCAAAACAGGAAATAAAACTTACCCCAAATGAGATGCCACCAAAAGGGGGAAAAAAAAACAAAGCCAGGTCTGCTCATGTTTCTGATGTGGTATGCAGTGTGTTTATTGTAGAGAGATGTGAAGACAAGGAGAAAAAAAACACATAGCTCCCTTGCTGAGAATCTTCATATTTAGGTCTCAGCATCTTCCTGTCAGGCTGTTGAACTGTATTTCTGAAGTTAAATAAGCAAGTAGAGAAGATGATTGCTCTCCATAAAAGCTGATTCCTCTCCATAAAACCTGGGCTATGGTTTCTTAGCATCCCAGATGCAATTGTGGTACATTTTTAATCTGGGGAATATTTTTGGAAAATAGTATGGATATTTCTATACTTAAGTTAAACCCTACTGAATATTTTACAGAAGCCTGTTGGTAAGAAAAGGTTGAATATTCCACATGCTAAAATGGAATTTGTTTATGTTTAATACTAGAGCAACATATCATCTCATTTTCAGATAATGATATATACATGTCTCATTTGGTATCATACATAGAATAGCTCTTAATTTCCATGTAGGAAGTATCATTCTTTACTGATGGAGAAACACTAGATCAGCATTTCTTGTTATTTTCATCAAACTGATGCTCTAAACCAGCAGTCTTCTTTCATTCAGTCTTGACCATACATGCATTTACTAAAAGTCAATAACAGTTCTAATGCTTTTCATGAAATTCATAAGAAAAAAAATAACTTGGGAACTTTTCTTTGATTGTTGCATTCAAATCCCCCCCTTTTTTTTTCTCCTAATACCCTGGTGACAACAAAGTGTGTGCATTGAAATTATGCACAATAAAATTTCAAACCTGAAGCCAGTATTCTCAACTTTTTCTGAAGTATGCTGAATTTGTAAGAGCCACAATGTCATCCACAGCTTATGAAACTGTGGCTAATTTCAAATACATGAATTTCTGGTATGTACCAGAAGCTTCAGATCACTGCTGCAATATGCTGCATAAAGTCAGACTGCGGTGCTAGTCAGGTGCCACAGCCTTCAATGGGCGGTTTGCAAACTCTTCAGAAGATTAACTTGAAATAGTCCATTTTGCAATTTAATATCTTTAAATAACTCTTTAAGTTATATAAAAGTTGTTGACAAGCAGCTGCTATTTTTTTGCAACTCCCCCTCCCCAACTTTCTTGATATTTACCAATCAAAATCTATGAAATTATATGGTAGAGGCTATCTTAAAGCTGATTTTGTATTGAGTTTCTGTGTCATTTCTTAGTGCAATGAATTAGGTTGAAATACTAGTCTTCAAAAATCCTTTTAGAATGCATGGCTATCTGATAGGACTTTTTTTTCTTTTTTTTTTCTTTTTTTTTTCTTTTTTTTTCTGTAGAGTTCGGCATCTAGGAAAAACTGTTAAGCTCTCACTAACAATCTTCAACAGAAATTTCTGTTTCTGAAGGTAAATATAATGGCATCACATTGACTAAGATTTCTAAACTGAATTGGCTATGAATGAGTTAATCTGTTTTATTAAGCTTTTTAAAAAGCAATAACAATGGGAATATAAAGGCATTAATTTGAGGGAAATTTGGGTGAATATTTTCTATATTGAAAATGCAAAAAATGTGAAAGTGGATCTTAAGGGAAAAATTAATGTGTAGAGGATATCTGCCTTTTAGAGAACCCTTGTAATACAGAGGAACTTATTTAGAACACCTACAAAAAATATGTTCTTTGTATATGAAAAAACAAACCTCAAAAAAGCACAGAAAATGGTGACAAAGCACACAGAAAGAAACAAAATGAATAATCCAAAATTGAAAAATCCAAAATATAAAACTATATAGAACTAGCCATTTTGAAGAAAGTTAGTTCTTTCTAAGCTTAACCCAGGACAAAGTCACAATCTCTTTCTTCACCAGAAACACCTTTACTGTATTCGATCACTACATGCCTGTATTCTGACAATAGTCTATCCTCTGAGTGAGAGAACCAAATTCTATTTCTCTTGTGTGGTTCAAGTAAATGAGAAAAGGAAGCCAAATGCACATATGTAAATCTCAGTGATTTCATATGTTCCCACAGTTCTTTACTGCATATGACGAAAAATTACTAAAGACTTTTTTTCATGTTTATTCATACTACACAGAGGCTTCAGAGAAATTGATATATGTGTGTTCTAATGACAGACAACAGTTATTATCTGTTAAGAATTAAAGAAAATTAGAAGAGAAATACTTTAAAGCAAATGACTGGTTTGTCCCAACATTGTTAAACACGATTTTTCACCTGTTACTAATTTTCTTCATACTATCAAATGTCTTTGCTTATTTGAACATAAGGGGAAAGCTGCTATTTCAAGCTGTTTACACAGAGCAAACAAGGGCACAAAGAGGGAAGAATGTGCATGTTAATTATGTAGGAGCTTCAGTAAGTTAAGAACCTGATGTCCCTAGAGTCATGTTCTCTGCTGCCTGGCTCAAATCTCACAGAAGCCCAACAATGATTTTATATTCATTTAGTGGATGAACTAGATATGTTCTTTCTGATTTGATTCTGGTAACACAGAAGGTTTTGTTATCATTGTTTCATTGTGGTTTTGTTCATATTCATCATTAAAGGTGCAATTGCTTTATGAATGCTGTTTTCAATGGATTTAAATTGAAGCACACATGATGGTAACCATCTGAACCAACACTCCAGGCAGACTGAGAGCCCTCTGCAGCTCAGACATGTTGAGCAACAGAGTGTCTGTAAAAGCTGAGGTCAAAAGGCCACCAAATTCGAAAATGCTGGCTCTAAGAGTAGCCAAGAGTGTATGTTTAAGAAAAGAGTATATGAACAAGAAAGGATGCTGTGACTATTTCCATGGATTTATTTTCTGACAATCTGAACTATAAATCTTTCTGAGCTGATGGTTGTGTTGAGATCTTTGGATTAATAGCCTTCCATGGCTTGTCTACTCACTATTTGAACTGATTTGTGTTTTTGGCCTCCAGAAAATCTTGTGCTATTCAGTTTCATGGTTCAGTTACATGTTATGTAGAATCACAGAATCATAGAATCATAGAACACTGGGTTGGAAAGGACCTCAAGGATCATAGGGTCCAACCGTTCTTGGCAAAAACATGGTCTAGATAAGATGGCCTAGCACTCTGTCTGGTCAAATCTTAAAACCATCCAATGGTGTGGAATCCACCATTTCCCTTGGGAGACTACTCCAATAATAGTTCTCATTGTGAAAAATTTTCCTCTTGTGTCCAATCAGAGTCTCCCCAGGATTAACTTGTACCATTACCCCTCATCTTTTCCCCATGTGACTCCTTGTATAAAGGGAATCTCCACCTTCTTTATAGTCCCTCTTTAAATACTGGAACACAGTGACAAGGCCTCCCCTAAGCCTTCTTTTCTCAAGGCTGAACAAACCCAGTTCTCTCAGCCTTTCCTCATATGACAGGCTTCCCAGTCCTCTGATAATCTTTGTGGTGCTTCTCTGGACCCTCTCCAGCCTGTCCACATCTTTTTTTCATAGCAGGGACCAAGACCAAACACAGTATTCCAGGCGTGGCCTGACAAGTGCTGAGTAGAGTGGGATAATGACTTCATTATCTCTGCTGGTGATGCCTTTGTTGATGTAACCTAGCATCCTGTTTGCTTTCTTTGTTGTAGCAGCACACTGTTCACTCATATACAAACATTTAAAAACTGATGCCTGCTAATTTTTCAGTTTTCCTCTACTTCTTACCTTACAAGTGATAATAGAGAAACATTCCTTATTTATCATACAGTTCATCATACTGTTCACATCATTTATCTACACTTCAAGTGAATAAGCCATTCTTTCAGTCTGAGTTCTAATAAAAACAAATTCTCCATACACTGAATATAAAGTATGACACAGTATGTGTTAATAAAGAGCCAGGAATCAGACATCCACAATCCAGAATTTGACTGGGTTATATTTCTGGGAAAACAAAAGATAATCCAGAATCTCTAGACAAAGAAAAAAAAAACTAATAGGAAAAGATTCTACTATAAATATAAATTAAACCTGATTAATATTTGAAGAGTTTTAAACTGGTAAAAAGCCCTTAAGTATCTGAGTATGAAAAAAAACTGTGGTAAAAGTCAACAAGAACTTTACCCTATTCTTTTTCTGTTGTTCCAACTGAAGTACTTGATTTTTATCAAACCACAAGCCTGCCTTCCTTTTGCTACTGTAATTTTTTTAAAAACACATGAGCAAGTGAGTTCCTTTATACTCAAGATAATGCATAAACAATGCAGAAATACTTAATTTTAAATGGAAACTTAAATTAACTGAAATCAGATTTAAAAAAGGATGAATTATTTCAAGTGTATCTATCTGAGACTTATGAAAATATGAATGCTCCCAGTTTTGCTTCTAGTTATCTAGTAGTCATTGACAAAAAAAAAGGGGGGGTGGGTAATATGTGATCCTAAAGTTATATACAGGTCTAAATAAAAAGAATAAGATCTAAGCATAGCAGTCAACATCATGGAAAAGAGAAAAAAGGGGAGCCTTCCATAACTCCATGGCTTAAACCCATTACACCCTGAAAGCAAACTGAATGCCTGTTCAGCCTTGTAAGTTCTGCAATCTTATTTGAAAATGTGAGTTACTCACTATTTTTCCTGTAGCTCAAGTACAGACACTGTTAGGAGTTGTTTTAATTATATCATTTTTTTTATTCTGTTCTATTCCAATCTACTGATCAAAATATGATGTAGGCTTCTAACTAAACTTTATCTTTTTAAGAAGAAAATAGATCTTTCATCTGAGCTCATTCTATCTTCTAAATTCTTCAGCCAGTCTAACACATTGATCTGTGATCAGACCATAAAAGGAAAAGACAGATGACAAAAATAAACAGTCTCTCATATCCAGTGAAAAAAAGAAAGATAAGATCAACAAAAATATCCAATGTAGCTGATAGGAAATGTGTATATAAAGTATCCTGGAAGTCAGTTACGTAATAAGTGAACTACTATACCAGTAGTCTATTTAAAACACTTTAATTAAACAAAATTATAAATTTGAACACCTTCCAAACTCTGGTCTGTGAAGCCAAACCAGAAGCGATAATTATATACAGTACATATGCTTTATAGCTTATTTTGACAGATTGTAAAGCAGGACTTGTTAAAACAATGACTACACTCAAACTAGTTTCAAAGAATCTACAGGCCAAAATATCTGTAAAGTAATTTTTCTGTTGGTCAATATAAAGTATTGTTTTGTCATCTTCCTTTCACTTCAAATAGTATATATCAATGTACTCCACAATTTCTGAGAGGCTTGTGATGCGGGTACATAGTTTGTGGTGTCTTATGGTACTGTGTAAACGTTTACTTAACTGTTACATTGGCAAATTTTCCCCATCTCCTCTCCCCACCACCCTCATTCGAACTGCAATTTTCCAGTAAGAAAACTGTACTTCCACTGTGTACATGTGAATCTTTCCTTCTCTTTTCCAAAGAGTCTCTTAAATCTGTGTGGTAAAGCTGCATTTTGAAAGGCAGACAGAGGCTGCCCTCTAATATTGTTGGAAAATACACAATAATATAGGGAAAACCCAGTAGGACAAATTCTCCCCTCATAGGCATACACAGAATTCTCACTGACATCAAAAATTTTTCTGGCATTATATATCTAATGGGAAAATATGGCCTATTGTGTCAGCTACATTGCACTGAAATTCAGACTGAATGGGACCTCAGGGACAAACAGGAGGAATACCACAAAATCTGAAAATGTGAAAGATCACCTAAGTTAATGTTTCACATGCACAGTCTTTGAACTGGTCAAAATATTTGCTTACATATGATTATGTTCAAGTTGTCCATGTGCCCTCCTTTGTAAGGGCAATCTTAAATCCTTGAAAGAAGCCTTAGTACATTCCCACCTCCTCATGGCTGACACTCCAGCAAGACAAGCAAAGGCTAGACTTATTTTTCCTGGCAGTTTCAAACACAAGAAAATATTATATTTTGAATGACAACTCTACACAAATATCTTAAAGTACTTTATAAGTGTAAGTTTATAAACTCCACATGAATTACAAGGTTGTTTTCAAAGATAGTTTCTAACTTTGGCTGTCTCAATCTCCAGTGGCCTAAAATGAACTTAACTATAAATTTGCAATTAACCATCAACTAACAAATCACTTTCCAAAAATGTATTTACCACTGTTTATGCTGAGGGCATCATGTGCATTTTTTATAGTTAACAAGCATATTAAAAAACACGGTGTTTCATGTAGAAGATCTCTAATTTTTTCTAAGTGAGGAGAAATGAGAAAAGTTGTGGCTAAGACATGTCATAGCCTCATAATTACGCAGATTTCCAAAATCATACTGAGATGCAAATTACTGCACATACTTGAGATCTGGATTCAGATATTTGTCCAAAAAATATTCAAAGGTTGCAGCAAATTAGCAGAAGACATGGACCTTTCATGGCCAATGTATCTTGACAGATCTAAATGTGGATGGAAACAGTCAAATCATTGCCAGAAGTAACACTTGACACTGTCTCACTCAGAAGTAGGCATTCAAACGCAGTTGAATCCTTTTCTAGGAAAGGAAGTTTCTCTCCAATGAATAGGTATTATTGTTAAGTGGCAGTATGTCCATTTAGAAACAATGAGGGGGGTATGTAAGTGGATGTAGGATTTCTTGCAGGCCTCTAACAAAGGTTCTCCACTAAAACACACACTGCACTATTCAGTGCAAAGAAACTTAGATTTTGTCCAGCAAGTCCTCACTGGTGCCTGAAATTGTTATGGCAGCCATGTCCAGAAATGTATCATAGTGGACACCAAAGAAGAGCTAGTACTACTTTAAGATCTATAAATCAGGAACATGTTTGCTTACCCCTTCTAATCCATACTTAGTCAACATATCCGTGTTGCACAAAACAGTGGAGGGAAATATGAACATGTTAGTGCCGCTACATTCCACAGCATTAAAGAAATATCCCTGTTTTTAAGTATACCATCAGAGAGAATATGCATCCAGGATGATAAAGTCTCCACTCTCAATGCAATTGCAACCTGCACTTTTAATCACATGTTTTCATTTCCTCAGTATATATTTTCACTGATGTGCCACTATGTATATGGTAGAAGTACACTCACAAGATATTAAATAAAACAAAACTGTAATTTAGAATAAAAATTAAAAATTAAAGACAATGTTTAGACTTGTGAGTTTCTGGTGTAGATGAAAAAAAAAATTCTGGGTGTCTGAATTCATTTAAACACATCCTTTTCCTCTACATTGGTGTTGACTGGCTCATATGAGATTTACTTTTGTAGATCCCATTTTTGGAACACAGTTCTATTTAAGATGGGCTTAGCATGCTTAAAGCATGTGTTTTACCAACAATATAATGATGGAGTCAGATAAAAGCTATCAATTGCTCCTACAAACCTTGTCTTTTATTCCAAAGCTAAAAATGTTCACATTGCAATCTGTAGGTGCCTGAGCATTCATAAACTATTTTTAACTGTTCTGCAGAAGATGACTTTAGGAAAGCATCATTTACATGTTACGGAACCTGTTCCTCTACTGAAAATATATTCTCACCATATGAGGGAGATGAACTATCACCATCTTAAAGCATCAGAACTACAGTTCTGTTTGCTCTATCCACTAATATCAAAGGAAGTAAAAACTTTTAAATCAAAGTATGTATTACATAGAACAGTGAGGCATATTACATTTCCTTTGCATATCCTCTCAAAATCTATGAATGGAGAAAAGGTTGTCGTTTTGGGGTAGTCTGGGGTTTTTTTGTTTGGTTT
>VZTO01009127.1:182815-204261 GCA_013400615.1 Syrrhaptes paradoxus | reverse complement strand
AGTCTGAGATCCTGCTAATAAGTCAGGCGAGATAAAGCACTGCTTGCTAGTCATAATGATCTACATGATAGTGGTCCTTTGCCCCAGAGAAGCATTTTTTTCTAGTTTTTTTCCAAAAACTGGTCTCAGACCTTAGATCAGTGTAAATTTTAAAGCGGTTCTGCTGTGCTAGTCTCTTACTGTGTCATTTTGGAGCTGTTAATGGATAATAATTTTGAATGTCCAACCCATTTTGTTTGACAGACCAGTTTTCTGTCAGACTATTATTCAGTGACACTGGCTGATGTGGCGAGTGTTTTTGGGGAAGCAAAGGGATTGGAAGGCAAAAGCAAGGGCTGGAAAGGGTGAGAGGGATTGTTCCTGTCTCCCTCTACACCTGCCATGCATTCACATTTGAGGGATATGATGCAGAAGCAGAGCCACATCTGCTGATGTTCCCCTTTGCATGAGATAATCCCTTAAAGAAAGGGCATTACATAAAAAATGGTGCTGACCTGTGTTTCTGTGAATATGCCGTATCATGTCTGTGGGTGTGTTGTTAACTGCTGCACAGAAAAGGAAAAGCGAGCAATCAAGTCAGTGCTAGAGCTGGAGAAACAACTTGCTCCCTTAGTTGTATGCGGGTTGTTATTTCTAAGCAAGGTTTAGCATCTTCACAAAACTTGGACCAAGGTGACTTCAGAAGTTACCCCCAAATGAAGCTTAATTCCTCTTCCTATTGAATGTGATGGCAGAAATCCTCCATGTGGTGGAGGGAACAAGATCAGACTACACGGTGTTGGCTTGCCAGTTGTGAAATTTCAAGGCTGCACAAGCATAGGTATTTTTTCTGTCTGAAAGAGTCCTGATACTCTGGAGGGCAAAAGCTGCTATTCTGTTTTGAGTTGGAGTGGTGGTGTCTAGGGAGAGAAAACCAGTATTGGCAGCAGCTTCCTTTGCATTGAGCATTATGTCTGTATACTCCCTAGAGAACTCATTAATTTTTAAGGCTGTGGCAGCAATAGGCTAAGTGGATACAGTACTGATACACTGATGGTTTGAGGTGCTGCGTTCATCCTTCTGGGATAACAAGCTCTGCTCCCTTCAGTGATCTGTGGCACCCCAAGATCAATGGGGCAATTTAACCAGAGCAGGCAGCTGTTTAGCAAACAGGAAGATGCTATTTGGTATAATGGTAGAAACAAGAAAATAGTTCTCTGTCTAGACCATTGCCAGCTTTCTGATCAAATCCTTTTTTAGATCGATTTACCATGTTAATAAACTCAGTCTGATTGTAGAAAGGGAGGAATTACGCAAGAATGTCAGGCTTACAATGGTTTGTGTTGAGGAGGAAACAGTGTATGAAAGGCAAGGTTCTGAGTTACAGTATGATTTCTAATCACTAATTGCTAGTCAGGGTGAGTGTCTTGATTGTTAACTTAGAGGGTCTTAATGTTGTGAATGGATAAGCTTCTTCAAACTGGGGTATGTTAGGGGTGGTCAGTTTCATGTACATGAATATAAGGCACTTTTGTAGTCTGTAGTGTCCAAATACTTAATACAATTAAGTAAAATTAAGACTATATGTCTTAATGTGGGAAGTCTTATATCAGAGAGTGAGGAGCTCCCAAGTCCTGACCTAGGACCTGAGTTGCTATACCCAGCTGCCTCTCTAAGAAAAGTTACAACAGACTGACACTGCCTTTTAAGCTATAGTGCTGGACTCTAGAAGAACATACTGGTTTTTCTGTAGGTAGTCAGTGCTGAACCAGCAGAGTTCAAGCAGGGGAGACTGTGGCATGGCCCTGGGGCCCTGATACCCTTTAGCTGTCACCGGGACATAAAGCCACAATGTGTAGGGCAGGATAAAAGGGGGATCCTTCCATGCCCCATGGCTAACTACCTGTATGTCCAGCTGAGATTAGAATCAAGGGCATTTACCTCCTCCAGGAATGACCCTTAAATACCTGCCAAAATATTATCTGCTTTTGGAACTTGAGATAGTTCTAATCTTCGGGGGGGTTTTTTTGTATTTTCTAATTAAAACATGAAATCCAATCTACTCTGATACTAACACTTCCTCTGTGCCTCCCTCCCAGAGTCTCTTCCTGGACTAGAACCCTGTATATCATGTTTCAGTAAGTTCCAGGATTGTTTTGCTAACATATAATTAGGGATTTATAGTGTAAATCCTGACACAACCCTAACTAGCCTATTGCAAATGTGACACTATTAATTAAGGACTCTCTAGGGTGCAGTATGCTCCTTCATGGATTAGCTTCCTGGAAGTTTAATGGCAGTTTGCAAATTGGCATCCACTTCTGGTTTTAGTTTGTCTTGCTACTATATAAAACATTTTTGATTCTGATTATGTGAGATGCTGTTTTACTTTGTGCTTTCACCTCTGTTTCACCCTTCTGCTGTACTTTAGACAGGAGGATGAGTCAGCTGGGGAGATCCTGGAGAAACAGTACAAAGACAGGTTTCTTTGTGTCCAGTTAGTCTTCTAGAAATTGAGCAGGATATTCATGCCTAGCCTTCAGTAACCAGTTGAATTCCTATCCTGCCTGCTGAAGAAGTTCAGTTAAGTTCAGAAAAGGCACCTGAGATTTGTGTGCAGTTCTAGCTTTACTTCTGCCCAGTAATTTCTTGGAAGGTAAGATAAGCATTATAGGGTGCTGTGGGATTTACTTAGTTCTTGGTACATCTGGAGGCTAGATTATTTTGCTTCGTCTCAGAAAAATGTTGAATTGCTTTGACTTGTGGGATGCTACAATACTACTGGACTGTAGTATACTACTGCTGTACTACTTACAGGTTATCCACATAATATCACAGTGCAATAACTTTATAAGCAACTTCATGTACAGACATTCATGCTGGAATAGCTGTTCTTAAAATATTCATCGTACTATACTATAACATAACTTGTTTCTATGGACAGGTTCATAAAAGTTTAATAGTTTTTGGGGAGGTCTAATTATATAAGAACTGGCCTATGTAGAAGAAAATCTTTTGTGTAGAATTGCTTAGCTAAAATGTAGCATTTATTACGCTACATACTACCTTTCAGAGTGTACAACTCTAAAAATTACCGTTTTGTTTTCAAGTTGTTGGTTGCTAAATACTTTCCAGCTACTTCATTTAAATACTTAAGTGAGAACTAATATTTCTCTCTCTTATAAAAACTTGGCTGTTTATCCTTTTTCTTTTTTTTTTTTTTTTTGAAAGAGAGTGGGTCCTTTAAAGTGCTTCATTCTGAAACAACTGTCCCTTTTCAAGTAATTTTATAGATTCAAAATATGCCCACCCCAATCTAGCATTAACCATGAAAATTGCTTATTTTTTTAATATTTTGGAATACCACTGAAAACAAAAGTTTGTTCTTCTGTTTATTCTACCGTGGGTTGACTGACTTTTGGATCTACTTGACCTATGCTGTTTGAACTCTACAAATGCTGGGAGTCATGAAAATCTTGGCTACCTTTTACTTCTGACATATGCTTTGCTAATACAGTGCTCACTCATAAGCTGACCAGGCTGTTTTGATGGAGACTCAATACTAAGAAATCATGAATCCACACTAATATTTAATGGCAAAGCAATCTTCAGAGCGATATTGCACATGAGAGCAGAAAAAAATATTACAAAATGAAAGAGCATCCTTACCAGTGCAGGCAGACTATGCTCTGAGCTTGCTGGATCATCTTGAGTAACCCTGTCAACCCCAGTTATGGCATGAAACAAAGGAATAGCATGCAGATTCTGGGGTCCTTCAGATAGCCAGCTCCTGCAAAGGATAAAACTAGGTGAGGCAGTTAGGGTCTGCAGTGCTAACATAATCGTCAGTGGAATGGGGGTAGGAATGTGTACAGTTCTTTGAAAGTTCGGCTGGTGTGGGGAGATTTATAGTTTGCTTACAAAAATCCCCATGTGAATGAGTTTGATCCAGGTTCTCAATGTGAACTTAAACCATCTAGCAGAGGTGGTTCTAAGTATCTCCTCATAATGTTTCCACCAACCATTTGACAAGCTCTCTGGGCGTATGCTGAGTTCAGAATTATAGCACTTCCATTTGTACGTGGCCTGTGATCTGTTTCTGCTTGTTGTTTCTTGTGACCTGTGCTCTGGCTCAGCCAGAACCATACAAATGTTGACTTACCTGAATCAATTTAGAATTTCATAAGCAGCGCTGCACTACTTGGATTGGGTTTTATGTGGGTGGGATGGGGCATTCTATCGTTTTAATCCAGTGATTATTTTACGGGGTGAAGGAAGGGGACAGTGATGGCTGTGCAGAGATGGGGGTAGAGATGAGTAGGGCTGGTAGAAGGACAATAACTCCTTTTTCATATCAAATTTATTTGATGCAGCTGCAGTGTGTATCACATGGGGCAGTGCTAATGACCAGAAGGTGTTTACCCCCTCTTCACCCTTTTAGAAAGGTGACCTTGAAAGACTTATGTTTACTTTGGCAGGATTGTGAGACTAGACTCAAAAATGTGCTCTCTATGGATCTGGTATTACTTATACTCATGAAAGTCCTAGGCAAAAGAATGTAGTAATTTTGATGCTTGGTGTTGTGCTTCAGGAAATCCAGTGAGGGAATTATACTTACTGCCCGAAGACTGAGAGCTGAGGAGGATATTGTGACCACTTGTAGTGGCTGGGTCTGTAGCAGGGTTTTTGTCTGTTATGTGGGAGGCTTAGGTTTCATCAGAGCGGAGAATTTAATTTCCCTATTTCACTGAGGTTAGATTTTTACAGGTATGTAACTCTGTGTACCTTACAGAATCTGCAGGAGAGCAGAGCTGATTTGTGTTGAGACAGATCTCCCACACAGCTGTGAAAACAAGTGCACAGATTCAGAGTAGCTGGATGTAAATCTGAAGTAACTGTCATGGAGATTGATGTTCTCTTGAGGAGTTAATCTAGATTTACATCAGGGTAACTGTGACCAGAATCTCTCAGGATTCATCTTTGCTAGACTTTAGTACCTCACTAAATTAATTGCTAATTAACTTGAGATGGTTGATTATTGTGGATGCTTCTCACATATTTCTTCATAGAATTTGAAGATGGAGCTCTGCTAGACCAGACCAGATCTTACCTATTCTGAACTTAAGCTTGTCAAAAGCTGTTCCCTTTAGCTAGAAATAACACACTGAGCTCAGTCAGCACACTTTACACCAAAGCACTGCAGTTCTTCAGGAATCCAAGCTGGTGCACATCTGGGGTAAAAACAGTAGAGACATGGCAGCCCATATTGCATAAGGCGCTTAAAATAAGGGGGGTTAGAAGAGGTCCTACGAGGCAGTCCCAGACTGCCCTTGAAGTCTGGCCTTGCCAGTTTGCACAGTGGAGTGAGGCAGTGTGAGACATCTCCTTGATGTAAATAGTCAGTGTTAAGTGGGCTCACCACCGAGATACCTAAGAAACAACGTGAGCTACCTCCCCGCAAAGCACCTCTTCCCTTGTGTATCAGAAAGGAATTGAATTGGTGCTTTGTTAATTCTATACCAAGTTTGTAACATGAAGTATCTTATGGTAAAATAGTAATTTGCAGCATCCAGGGCCATTGGGAGGGGAAATGGCCAGAGTCACTCCTTCAAGCTCTGACAGCATTGAGGCACCTGGAAATTTTGACTCCCTTCCTTCCTCTTCAGGTTTCATCCTCAACATTGCACTAAAAAGGCACACCTTTCTTGTGTGTGTTTTCTGTGGTTTAAATTAAATTAGGATGCCAGAAAGATGGGATCCATGTGATCCTGCTGTAGTCTGGGCAGGGAGGTCTTATGACAGCCTTACTTGAAAACTAAATTCAGGTTCTGCTCCAGCCTCCTCCAAAATGGAGGCAGAGAAGAACAGTTAAAGCAAGCCAACTGAGAACCTCTAGATAGTAAATGGATCTGTGTCGCGGGTTGAAAGCAAAACTAATTTAGGCTCCTATTCAATAAAAGGTCCTTATTCTTAAACATTTTGTTAGGTCCCACCAAAAATATATCTAAGCAGCATGAATCTAAAATGTTACCCTTGTATTTACAGGCATGCTTAACAACCTTCCAGTCCTTGGGCTTCACTTTGAGCTGGTCTGTCTCCTGACAGCTTGTAGTTCAAATTGGGAAGCCCTGGTTACACTGGCTGATGAACATGCAAAGAGGATGTAGAAATGCAGTAAAGTGGTGATCATCTTTCTTGCCCGCATAAGAAAGTAAAGGCATTATGCCAAGCAAATATGCGCATTAGATGACTAACAGAGCTCCCACACTGTCAGTGTAGGCAGGGAATATGCAGTGCAGCCACATATGTGTCTCAGAACCATACTGAGTGCTTTTTATTCTTAATGTTTGGTTTTGTTTTTAAATAGGAGTTCTGATCCGTGAGCGGGATGTTTATCTCTATGCACAGAAAACAATATTGGTCATAGTTTTTAATATATGATTGAGTTTTTAAAACTACAGCTGATCTATCTATTGTGAGTGACATCAGAATTTCAAGTAATTGCTATAAACGTTCACTAGGATAGCTGTGCATGTCATGTTTAATTATCTGTGTTTACCTTTTTTTTAATGTCTGGAAAAACCCTTTTGTTTTTTCCAGCGGGAATGTTGTTGGAAAGTTCTGTATTTAGCTGCTCTGATTGATAGAACTGGTGTGGGGTGTGGACAAAAAATTAGTGCGTTGTAACAAAGAGTTGAATTCTGTCTGATACTTGCTTAGCAATAGTTACAAAATATACACTGAGCTGAACACCCAGGGAAGTTCTATGAATCCCTGTAAGCAGAATGCAGTTCAGCTTTGCATTTAATCTAGCAGTAAGCTTCCACTGAAGGTGATCCCCTTTCCACTCCTCTGATGATGACTAATCCACCCCCCAAATTAGTTTTCTATCAATTCTGCAAGCTGAAGCAGCAGCTTTGTTGCTGCCTGGATAGATAAGATAGATGATATGATGCAATAGAGGAGAGTGGGCAGAATGATACAAACCCCTCTCTTTCTGCAGCAGTGTAAGGTTAAATCATCTTAATGCAACACAAAGCTAACCTTAAGTGTTGGTAGTCTCATTTAAATTCCCCAAGAAGTACTAAGGACTCACTGAGCTAAGAACTCTGCAAACACAGAATAGGAGGCAATCTCTTGAGCTGGATCTTTAAAAAAGAGACACCAGAAACCAAAGGCAAAAGCCCAAACCACCAAGTTACAGTTCTGTGGCCTGACAACCAGATGATCAAGTATTCAGTGGGCAGACCTCAGTTGCTTCCACAGCTAAAATTTTTCCAAGTTTATCACACTTTTCGCTGTCTTATCTCATAAGCATACAGTATTTCAGAAAGCAGACCTTGAGAGTACAGGTAGAGAAGGGCAGAAGTCTTCAGACTCTTTTCAGGACTGTCTTTCATTGAGAGTGGCAGAATCTGTCTCTATCCTTTTAGCACTGAATAACTTTCTATCTGATTACAAACTGATTTCTAAGAGTTCAAGAAGCAACAAAGCCATATTTCCCTTACAGAACTATTTAATGGCTTGCATAAAATGGATTGGTCTCTATTTCCTCTATTTTAAACACTTGTTTCTTCTTTACTAATTTCTCTGAAAGTTGGCATCTAGATCCCTCATCCCAGTTACTGTATTTTTACCAGCAAAAATTGCTGTTATGTGGACTAGCAGGTAGAAGAGATTGTGTGGAATGACTAGAGCGAGAGTCCAGGGGTAGTGTGCATTATATAAACTGTGCTTTCCACTCAGCTTGTTAATTAAACTTGGTTTTCAGATCCCAAGACAGAAACCACTTATGTACACGGTTTCTTCTAATAACATGTTTCTGTTCCTCTGTCCCAGGAGACTTGGCACTGTCTTAAGTTTGTTGATTCTTAAGATGGAGAAAAGGGAATATAAGGACAAAGAGTGTAGCTCTGTGCAGTCCTTTTTCGGGCAAATACTCTTGTCTAATCTGGGGTTGTAGATGGAGTGAGGGAACATCTTACAACACAACATTGCTACAGATTGCCTGAATGATGTGTTCTTGGGAATAGATTTTGTCCTTCCCAGAACAGGGAAAAAGTGAACAGAAGCAATAAATGATTTTGTCATTTAGTGTTCTGCTCTCTGGATTTATTACTGTTCTGTGATGATGCTCCTGCACATTAGCCTGATTTGTTGCTCTGTCAGTGCTGGAGTATTTGTCCACATAATTGTACAGTTTTTGGTTGCATCTGGGCAGACTATGCCAGTGTTTTCAGCAAAAATTAAACTGGAAGCTTAAAAACATGGGGTTTTGCCCCATGCAGACCACAAGATAAAGTCACTCCTGCTTCTATGAAGTAGTCTGGATGTGCTGCTGAGACGAGAAGCTTTGCAGTTGCTTATCAGTCCTCTGTGACGCATCCTCTAGAGGTTTCACACAGAGCAAAATGAAATGCTGAAATCTTCTCTTAACTTGGAGCCTGATTGTGGTGTCACTGATGCACATAAGTGCTCCTGTGACTAGTTTTAGCTGCTCATGTCAGTATAGCAAAGGATACACACGAGTTTTAAAAGCAAGATTATGCAGTTGTATTGCCTTTATTGTTTAAGGTGATTATCTTTCTGTAAAACTACTCTGCCTTCAAGGATTTCCTCATAGTCATGGGCACATGGCAGTGTATTTCTTCTCTATCGGTGTAAAGGAGGTGTAAGATGCTACCAAATCTCCATATTGTTTTTGCATCAGTTTTGCCTTGATAATAACTGCAAGATGATAATAACAGCCAACTGTGTTTTGAGCTGCTTTAAAAAAGGGGTGGCCAGCAGGGAGAGGGAGGTGATTGTGCCCCTCTACTCAGCTCTTGTGAGGCCCCATCTGCAGTACTGTGTCCAGGCCTGGGGCCCCCAGCACAGGAAGGATGTCGAGCTCTTGGAACGGGTGCAGAGGAGGGCCACTAAGATGAACAGAAGGCTGGAGCACCTCTCCTGTGAGGAAAGGTTGAGGGAACTGGGCTTGTTCAGCTTGGAGAAGAGAAGGCTCCGGGGANGGGGGGGGGGGGGGTTTGAAACTAGATGATCACTGTGGTCCTTTTCAACCCAGGTGATTCTATGATTCTATGATTCCTGTCACTGCTTTGTGGTATTTTCTTCTGATATAGTTCGTGTGCTGTTGGAGAGACAGACAGATGGGGCATGTTAGGCAATAGATGGACTTATTTCCCTCAAAGTTTAAAACTATTGTTGTTCCTAAGTTACATGGTAGGGGAAAGAGGAAGCAGAGGTGGAATCCTAGAATTTAGAGGAAGTGTAGAGAAAGGGATTAAGCATGGAGTCTGGCAAGACATCTGTACTGAAGGCAGACTACAGCAGTTGCATGAATCTTAAGAAGAGGTAACTCTTTCTAGAAGCTGCAAGGACCTTGTGCCTACAGCTTCAGCTGTAGTTCTTATTCATTTGGCCTCCCTGGAAGTGTCAGGATACCAGGTTCCTGCGCAGCAGTGTGTGAAGAAAACACTTTTATACCAACGTTTGAAGGTTATGGTGGACTGCAGGCACTAAGGAAGGTCCAAGAACAGCATTTGAGGCTGCTGTCATTGCAAACTGCTTGATGTTGAAAACGATGTGTGGTCAAGTTACGTTGTGTCAGCCGAACCACAGTAACTGTGTGTACGTGTTCGTAGTTTGCTTTTGTGAAACCCCTAAGCACTTCTTGCTTGGATTTTATCAACGCTGTCTTCTGTTTGCATTGGACTGAGCATGCAGAGTCAGTCACACTTCCACTTAATAAAAGTAATAACTATATACTGGGGCAACCTACTCAGATACTGGAGCCCTCCATGTCAAGACAAGGTAATATAAGGAGAGCTGTACAGAGAGGTGTAATATCGTTTATTAGACCACATGTTGTAGTTTGGGCATATCGAGAGGCACCAATTCCTTTTTTCCAGTGGCAGTCACTTATGAAATTAGCCTGTTACTTGAGAACTGTTGCACAGAGCTGGGGATTATGTCATTGCCAGAAGGTTCAGAGGAGTAATAGAAGTGCTGATGGTGGATTCAGAACTGTCCACATTGTCTTTTTTTGGTGCTTGTTAGTTGTTTTGAATGGTGCCTGCTCTGTAAAAGAAGGTTGACTCCTCTTGGGACTTGCCTGCCAGACATCTTTTCTGTGTTTGAGCTTTGACTTAAGCAAACGCATCAGAAAACAAGCTTGATAAAAACATCTAGCTGAAAATGATTGATTGTTATTTTTTCCTGCGAGGGAGGGAGAAGTGTTTCTAAGCGATTATAAAAGCATAAATACCATCTGTATGCTTTATGCCTGATTTTTCTGGTTTTAATAATAACTTTTCGATTATATTTTGGCACACGCTGTGTACACAAAACTATTTCTACATAGTTCCTCCATACTATGTTTGTGTGACAAGTGAAAAGACAGATTGTATTCAGGCTTTTACAGCAAGTTTCCTCCTTTGATTTAGTAGTCCCTTGTCCTGGGTAGCAGAGGATTACTTAATACTAAACCGTGCTGTGTTGCTTGAGGTGATTTTTTTTGAGGAGTGCCTCACACGTTACTCTGCTGACTTGCTTTTACCTGAATGCTGTCTTGTATTGTGGTGTCTTTAAGAATGTGACTTGCTTTTAAGTATGTTTTTATTTGAGCATGCAGATGTCCTTATCTTTATGTAGTAGTCCCCTTATGTCCCAGTGTCAGAGGTGAAGTCTGGGTATCTAGGTGGTCTTTGATTTATCAGCCTATTCAAAAGTGGAAAGATCAGTTTCTAGTGAAATGAACTTTGATTTCAACAGGACCTCTGTAGGTGAGGGTACTTTCAGGATTTAGCCCTTTGTGCTCTTGTCCTTCATGAGACTTCTTGATTGGGTTTGTAGTGCAAAGTGTGTTGGCATCAGTAGAAAGAATTGTATTGGTTTCTGTGGGCTTTGGACAAGACTGGATGAACTGTCCTGATGTTCACAGCGCAAGGTGCTTTAGGAGTAGGTGACAAATCATATCAGCCTTGGAGGCAGAGCACTGGACAAATAATACATCTCTGGGGCCCCTCCCTTAGAGTTTGTGAAGAAGGAAAAAGTTTTGCAGTTTGGTAGAAGTGAATTTCTTTCTACACTCCTGCATGACCCTCTTCACCCATGTTTTTCCTGTGCTTTGAGTGGCATGTTGGGGACATAGTCTCTGAGGCTATGGTGGACTGTTTCCAAATTAAATATTCAGTTAGCCCCACTGTGTGGCAGGTATGGCACATTCAGCAGCCCTTCACAAATAAGTAGTAAGGGTCTCTGTCTTGTATTCACTGACCTTTTTGAGCACTCTCTGAGATTTTAATAAAATTGGCCATTATGATTTCAGCTGAAGGCTTTTTCTGTATGGAGCAGATGGCTGCTAAGGGAGCTTAGCTCATGGGTCACCTCCTTTTTCTTAGATGTTAAAAGACTTTATGATCCATTCCCCTTGGATACCTGGAAGGCTTCAGGTAGGTCCTAGTTCCTGAGTGCAGGCAATAAGCAAAAGCAAGTGCATCAGTAACACCACAGGAATATGCTTCATCTCTTCTCCATGCTACCCCCCACTCCCCAGATCAGTGACTTTGTGCTTCCTTTATGGATGAACATCACATTATGGTCTTTTAGAATTTATTTTCAAGAAAAAAATATGTTTAAGAGGCCTGAATGGTTCTTGGACATCTGATAGTATTAAAGCTTAGATTTTTCACTTTTATTTTAGGATTCTAGTGCATAAAGGACGTGAATGATAATCCCAGAGGACCATCTGTCCTGGACCAGACATTGGGACTCAGCTACTATGTGACTGAAAGGACTTGAGTACATGTCAATTGGTAAGTAAGGCAGGGGAGATCAGATATATCATACTGTCACTGCAGTACAGATGAAAAATGCAGTCATGCAGTCCTTCAGAACTTGTCCTCATCTTAGAAAATGAAAGGAACAGGGAACAAAACAAAAACAAAAGGAAAATTCATTGCAAGTTGTGAATGTTTTGCAAAGCCCAGTTAGCATGGAATGTACCTTTTGCTGTATCTTTTCACAGTGGACTATATGTTTCAATCTAGCTGTGGTTCTCCTATCGTGCGGAGAGTGTACTTTTACCTCCATTAGTTACTTGATGTCTTTGAAGCTTGTTTTTAACTGATTTCTAAGGAAGCCTCAAGGATTGAGCCTTTGTCTCCTAAAAGCTCCTTAGAAACTCCTCTTAAATAAAGTCCATAGCATGTTTGTTATTTATTTGTGGTAAGCAGGAAGTAAATTAGTTTTGTTTAATCATCAAGGAAGTGGGTGTTTTCAAGTAATTTTGGACTTGGTTCTAAGCATATTCTGTCTCAGCTAGGAAGTATTTCCTATCTGTGCAATGAAGGCTCTTGGAGCTACTGGACTTTGGACTTTGTCATGCATCTGGTATAGAGAAACCTTTTTCTTTTTGACAAGTATCTATTTGGTAAATTGTCATATGTCCGTTTTAGTTATATGGTCGTTATTGCTTTAGTACAGTTTCTTTCAGGATTATATAAGACAGTTTGTCTTCAAGGAACTTTAAGAAAGGTATTGGCTAGCTGCAATATATGGGAGAGTAGTTGTTTCTTGTGGGCCAGATTGTAATGCCTGTTCCATTTGGTAGTATTGCACAAATAATCCTGATGACTTCAGGGAGATTTCTTACAAAAAGTGTGAAGTGAATAAGGAAGCCTTAGTCTGGGTCTGTGTAGTTTATACTGCTTCTGTTTGAGAAAGAAAATATAGCAATGGACTCTCAGTGGAAAGAACGCTTCTCTGGGAGCATAGTGGAAGGAAGAAGGGATTGTTTTCTTTACCTAATGCTTAACAAACACAGGTTGAGAGACCATTCATTGAATATTGAGCTTTCATTACATGGACGTTCCATGATTTCACTGTAGCATTTATAAACAGTAGTCAGCATTTTAAATGAATGCTTGATTCAGAAAGAGATTTGTGCTTATGAAATGTTTGTGTAGTAACATGAGCAGAGTTTGGCTACCCATATGCTTACATGTGAAATGCAAACAGAACCATGAAAAAAGCCACTTTGGCATGAAAAATCCCACTCATTTTCTTGAAAGGTTGTTTTTCATGTTCCATTACAGATCATGAAGCAGTGGCATTCACAGCATGCTAGGTGAGAGCAGTGAAAATGTTAATTGCAGCAACAAGGGAAGTCAAAAGAAATGTAACCATGGTTGGAAAGTTTAGCATTTACCAGTAGATTAAATATGTGGGCAACATGCATTTACCATGTGTTGTATGTTATATGGGTAACATGAGTAAATATGCATAGCAAAATTTTTTCTTTGTCAATATCTTAAAGTAATGCCTTGGAAGGTAATGTTTGGAAGATTTTTTTGTGTGTGTGTGGCATAACTTTTATGAAGGGCTGGACAAGTTCTTGGGCTTTTTTTTTAAATTTCTTCTTAGACTTGATCTTTTCTCAAGCTGGACAGTTGGCAAGTGCTGACTTGACTCTCTTCCTTCTCCTTCTGTGCTGTGCATAATATGGCTTTCTTCTGCCATACCAAGTAAAGGGGTATAACTCAGGTAAACTGTAAAATCTGTAACTTAGTCTTGAGCCTGTTGACACTCTCGCCTGATGTATACTTATTCCTCTGCTAGGTCCATTAGCCCAGCATAGCACTCACAATCTCAAGGATATCTTTTTGTTTAATACCAAAGATATTACTCTGTTATTCAGACTGGGATTTTGAGGCATTTAAGGACACTGATTCTTTGTTTTCTGCTGAAGTTCCCGTTGAAGTTGGAATCCTTTGGTCACTGCAGTCTAAGACCTGTAATGCTGGGCTGTCCTCAGACTGGCCATCTTGTAGTACTTGATGGTCTCACAGCTGTGCCTGTATCTCCTTAATTGTGAGTCACAAATGGACACATGTTTGTGTGCTGTATTTGTAGACAAAGTAAGCAAAAGCATATAGCAGGCAGCAGCTTGAAAAGCATGCTGGTCTCAGTTTCAAAGGCAACTATGCAATATTGTCTCATGGTCTTTCAGTGTGAAATGGACTCCATGTTTTTAGGCTGCTTTTGAAAAGGGAACTAAGGCCTATCTTTTGAAAAACAGTTACAGTTGCTTCAGCAGAACTATGGTCCTACCTGGCTGGATTGAGGATTTTGAAAGTATCCCTAGACCTTTTGAAAATCTGGCCTCTTAAAGCCCTAAATCATTTAGGGATGATGTACCCACCATGATGTTGCCCACTAGAGAAATGAATCAAAATCCATGTCTGATTGCTGCAGCTTTGCCTTTCAAAACTTCTGTTAAGATCTCACAGTGGCAACTGAGAAATGACAATCACAGAAAGGTTTAGAGAGTCATAGACCACAGAATGTTCTGGGTTGAAAGGGACCTTAGACCATTGAGTTCTAACCTCCCACTAGCCCAGGTTGCTCAAAGCCTCATCCAGCCTGGTCTTGAACCCCTCCAGGGATGGGGCATCCACAGCTTCTCTGGGCAACCTGGGCCACTGCCTTGCCACCTTCACAGTGAAAAACTTGCTGCTAATATCTCATCTAAATTTCCCCTCTTTCAGTTTAAAACTCTTACCCCTTGTCCTATCACTACACTCCCTGATCAAGAGTGCCTTCCTGTCTGTCCTGTAGCCCCCTTTAAGTGCTAGAAGGCTGCAATAAGGTGTCTCCAGAGCCTTCTCTTCTCCAGGCTGAACAACTCTTTCAGGCTGTTTAACTAGATTTTTTTTCCTGCTTCAGAGTTTAGAGTAAGGTATTCCTGAGGGGAGAGAAAAGGAAGAATCTGCCCTAACTCTGAGGTTACTTAATCCCCAAGAGGAAGGAAGTTTTCAGTGTACTGCACTTCTTGCATATGCTGCCTTGTTTGATTTGAGCTGCTGCCAGATGCTGTTTTTAGTCTTCACTCAGTCCTTCTGCCAGGCTTTCACACTCCTCCTCCTGTGGGTTTCTCTTCTATGGCCTTGTATTTATTTTCCTTCTTTCATCTCTTCTCTCACCAGATATTCTCGTTTCCATTATTCTCAAATATACTTACGCCTCCTTTTGTTAATTTTATGTTTCTTTGCTTGTTGCTGCTAGTCCGCTGTCTAACTTAACTTTCATCTTTCATGTTATGTGATGAGAGTGGCTTTGTAGAACCTGGTTTAATGTCATAGAACAGACATTTAGAGGTCAAAAATACCAAAGGATCTGTTTTAAGGATGTGGGATCAAAAAGGAAAGAGGAGGGACTGCAAGGACTGAGAAATTAGCAAAGCTGATGTAGAACAGGCACTGAGTCATGCTCAATTTTCCAAAAGCAGTGAGGAGCAGTCTTCCAGCTCTGCTGCTTGAGAAGAGTTGTCAAAGCAGAGGTGATCATGGCATGGTCTCACCTGGTTGTTAGATTTCCAGCTGCAGTGTGTTGCACTAGGATATCTGGTTGAATGCAACCTGGGAGTTCCCCATGGACCTTTCACTGCAAAATGCACCTTCCAATTGAGATCTGACTATGTTGAAAAAAGAGACACATTCAAGCATGTTATTGAGGGAAAGAACAGAAAGGGGAGTCTGTCTTGGTGAACCTTCCTTAGGAGCATTCGGAGTGGAACTGGGGTGCTTCAGCTCTCAGATTTACTGGAGAAAGGAGGGATGCTGGCACTCTGTGACAAGAGTTTTTGGGAGGACAGAAGAGGAGTTGAGTAAATATTGACACATTTGACTTTTTTTGGTGTGCATTTTAGCAGCATCTGTCAAACTTCCTTTAAAAATACTTAGCCAGCTATGGCTTAACTGTGGATATTTTCCATGCTTGGAAATGTAAGGAATTAGCATTTTAATTTCAAAAACAAATCAACCAGCTTTTTTGATTCATCCACCTGCTCATGGAAATGGAAACCCAATAGATTTGAGTTAGTTCTCATGTGCTTTGCCATCATAGCTTTCTGGTTACCTAAGCTTTAAATAGTCTGTTCTGTTCAGGTTTTGTGTTGCACTGTATTCTATATAATTTCATCCCTAAAATTGCACCTACTACTACAGTGTGTGCTAGCACTGGGTTGTTAGACTCTTCTCACCATGGGATCTGAATGCCTCTTCACTGGAGTCTGTTTGGCTTCTAGCGTGCTGCACCCCATGCTGTGGTAGCAAGCTGCCTGGGTATTACTGTATTGTGTTTCTTTGCACCTACCAAAGAGTATGAACACTTACTGGGTGTCTTTAATAACATGAATCTGGCATTGCTTTATTTTCAACTCAGTTGTTTAGCTAAAAGAATGTGTTATTTAAAAGAAATAAAGCAATTTCACCTGAAAGTAAAGGGCCAAATGGAATTTTACTTAGTCCTGACAATAGAGGCCATTTGCTGTTGATGATTGCCATCATGGCACGCTTTGAGTGAGAACAAACATACTACCCCCCTCCAATACACACAGGCCTTTTTTCCTAACAGATTTATTCATTAAGCATATGTTCAAAGACTCCAGCTATTGCCACTTTTAAATAGAACCATTTTTTCATTGCTTTTCACAGATACAATGCCACAGTGTAATGAAAACCCCAGATTTAATTAACTAACATATTCTATTAAAACTTCTTTCTGCTTCAGCAGTTGTTTGACAATAGGCAGATAAATAGGTATTTTGGAGACTGACCTTAAAATGACAGTCCAAAGTTGCTGCTTTGGAAAGTGTTTATCAGTTCAGACGCCTTTGTCTTCCCTATGTGTATGTTAAAAAGGTCTCTTACTTCTGAGCCCAGAAATAGGAGAAGTGGTTAGGCTGCAAGGCTTGGTCCAAACTTCCTTGCACAGGCAACATTCCTGCTGAAGTAGGTAAAAGTTTCATCTGATCAATTTTGCAGGCTTTCAGGAAGAAGGATAGCACTCCTGAAAGACACTAAATGCCTTCCATTTTGTGTGCCTTCTGTGGGAGACAAAGATAAATTCAGAAAGCTTCTTCAGAATAGGCCGTTTTTCTTTCTGTCATGTTCGTGCAGGGGCTCTCAAAATGGCCCCTTTTAGTACCATGTGTGCTCACTGTACTGGCAGGTTCTGAATGTCCTTTGCCAGGACATCCTTTGCCCCCTATTTTCTCTAGGGGAAAAAGCTTATGTGACAGATCTTAAGTGAAGCTTTCTTTGTTCTTGACATTTTTCTGCGTACTATTAAAGTGCTATTCCTGTTGGATGCACGTATAGATTCGATGTTGCTATGTCTTTTCAGTTGATAAGACCATTTCAAGATCTGTAGAGATGAAAGGATGGACTCTAATGTTATGATATCTCCCAAAATTAGGGCTTGATATTTCCTTGATTCATCTTTTGCTTTTGTGTCTCTGCTCAGCATATCTGAAATAGATCACAGTGCTTCTACCTGGGCCATGCATAAAACATAGCTCTTTCTTGTCCATTCTGCTTATGATCTTCCTGGCGTAATGAGTACTATCTTCAGGAAAAAGGACCAAGGGAGTGTGTTGCACACAGTTGTTGCTGGGAGCTGAGGGGTGCGAGGAAAAAATCTTCTAGTGGAATCTGACCCCTGTGGAGGAAGACAGAGGTGGGGTTGGTTTGAAAGCGCTGCATTGGTCCTTAGATGGTAAGAAAGAGATTTACAAGATTACTTGGTGCAGGTTTAATTTCTTCATTTTGAAGTCAAGTGTATACCTCAGTGTGGGAAGACTTGGTATGAGGTGTTTGGCATCTGCTGTTAATGCAGATGAAGTGTTCTGGATAGCACAGCAGAGCTGTGTAGATGAAATCTTGCTTCCCATTGACACGTACTGTCACCCACACTCCATAAAGAACAACACTGTGGAAGGCTATTGACTTGCTGTATTTCAAAATCTGTTACAGACACAGCAGTGTTCAAGATGGTGGCAGGACAGTGGGGCAACTAGGAGTCCATAAGGATATGTTTGGTGCCTTTGTGATGACCTGAATTATAAATGTGAAATCAGGAGCTCCTGAAAAAGATGCTTTCATCAAGGCCTGAGAAAACAATGTTTTTGAATAGCTCCAATTTGTGTTGCATAGATGAGGTGGTAGAATACCTTGATGTCTTGTCATCCTCAGAACTGGAGATGCTTTGAGACCTTTGGTACCTGTAGCAATGGGAGGTTTAAAGTGTACCTCCTCAGCCGCTCTGCTGACCACAAATGCAGCGTACCTGCCACCTGCTTCTGTGTAACATCAGATCATATTCAAGTCCTCTCCAGAATGGTCTTTGTCTAAGGTATCGAAGAGCATTTCTGCACTGTTTGCTGGACTACAAAACAAAAAGCCCTAGGCTAGCTGATAGCAAGCTGTCCCTGAAGCTAGAAGTAGAAATGCTGTGCTGATACAGGATCCAAAATGTCTCCACAGAACTTTGCTTACCACCTTGCAGATCTGCTGACTAATGTCAGCTCTTGCTAAGGTAACTCAGCATGAGGCTGTGTGGCGTACAGCCACCACAGATCAAGCAGAGCCTTGGGATGTATGTGTCCATGAGAAGTTTGGGTTTTTTGGATTGTTTTGTAGGGTGAAGCTCATGACTGCAGGCAAGTGGTGCAAAATCCTCCCAGAATAATTGTAAAGCTCATCATCAACTTGTGCTTTTTTTTGGTCTCACTGTCTCTGACATAGATCTGTAACAACTTGTCCATGTCTGCTTATCTGTCTAAACACTGCTCTGTGCACATTCCCTCACTGGGAAGAGGATGAGAAGGCAAGCAGTTGTCTTTTTTTAGTTCACTACTTAAGGCTGTGTATCTGTGTTGATGAGTGCAGTATAAGAACCCGTGTAGACTAGACATAAGTAAACAGTGGACTGTTACCTTCCACTACATTTACTGTTCATTTTTTTGTGCTGCTACATGGTTAGCTAGGGAGAAGGGGAGATGAATGAGACCATTATATGTATCACACTTTAATAATCTAAGCATGCCCCTAACATGAAGGGACTGCAGTTACAGAGGCAGCAAAGCACTAAACTGGAAGCAATGATATTTAGTTGTGCCAAATACACTTTGTATTTGGGCCCGTAATGGAGGAGCCCTGGGTGGAAATGGCATTCTAGTACAGAGATGAAATTGAGTGTGGACATCCTGTTTCTAGATGTCCACACCCTTGTCTATGCAGAGCTTATTCTAGAGCCTAAGTTATAGTATCTGAATGGTACTGTTGCTTTCCAAGGAAGCCAGGCAGTGCAAGCATAGCTTTTTTAAATGCCTGAAAGAAAGTGACATGCTTATACTTGGGATAGTACCCTTGAGGCATGTATCAGGTTTGTGGCTGAAGATGATTGTTGAGACTGGTCTTGATATAATTTATGTTGCTCAGGAAAAAGAATGTCTTTGAAATAAGTGTTGAATGTGATAGTGGCTTTCCTAAATGTTTTTGCTGAAGGCTCCAGGGCATAAGATTGTAGCCATTTAGCAAAGCAGGCTATGCCCAAATGAATGACATCAAACTGTTCACATTTGAACCTGACAGGAAGGCATATCACCCATCTGCTTCAAGGTCCAAACCCTCTTATTCACCAGAGGAGAAAGCAGATTTAATACCTACAGGACGCGAGGCTAGTAAGTCACTGAAGAGGAATTAGAAAAACACAAAGGTATTAGCATTAAAACTGTATAGGTGATTAATTTATGAGAAGACATACGCACTTTTTTAAGCAGTACACGTGTGTTAACACCAATTCATATGATAGTAGCATGACTAGTAAATACTGTAAAAAGTATGTGAAACCAGAATGTGCTTGTTTCTTTTGTCAGATTCAGTCTTGTATTGCAGAGGCCATTTGACTGGTTTAAAATAATTGCTTCCTTTTTTTACTATGCAGTAAGGCATTTTGAAGTATACCCTTTAGTTAAAGGCTAAAGGCACAAAAATTATAATATGGGTTTGGGAGGGGAGAGTTGGTTATCCTGTTTCTGAAAGAGAATTCAACACTGTATATCTCAATCTGCATCGCTGTTGTGCTGTTGACAGTTCTCCTTGCGTGTGTTGTCTGTGCAAGGCTGATTCATGGGCAGTCAAAGCCGTAGCTCTTTAACTGTGGAATTACAGAGCTGCTTTGTGGGTTTCCATTTTCAGTGTTTCAGCATTTGCAGGCTGGGAATAATTTGGGACAGCCAGCTCCACTGAAAATCAGCTTGCAGTCTGTTTACAAAAGATCGAGTCACCTCCAAAATTATCACCAGGCACTTGAAAACTTTCACTGAAGAAAACGGCATAACAAAGGAATGTATTCTTTATGAAAAAAGGAAAAAATGCATCTAATTGTTTAGCAGTAATGAGAGGGACCTTCTGTACGGGGTTTAATAGGAAAGGAGGAAAGAGCCATGTGCAAAATACGAAAGAAGATTTGAATAGAGCCCTGATTGAAAGATGGTGAATGTTAATTATGTGTGGGTGCAATAGAAGTTAATGTGCACTGTCTCTGCACATTGAGGGTCTGTATTCACTTTTTAAGAGCTATAGTTTGACACATATTTAATATTTTAATTGTTTCGAAGTAAACGCTGCTCTAGGGCCCCAGCTGCTGTGAGAAATAGCATATACCTTAACTTGGTGTGTTTCATAGGAGAAAAAGAAAATGGATGGTGCTTAACCATCTTGTGTCTGAGACCTGTAAGCATTTATAAGAATAAACCTCTTGTGTATTTGATTTAATAGTGGGATTAAGATTTGTATGTGGACAAGGTCATAACTAATCTTGCATTTGAAATTAAGAGCAACTTGCCCATTATTAGTAGAGACACAGCAGTTTATAATGAGTATTGGAGAAGAACCAGACCCCAGCAGATGGTATGGTAGCTATCATATACCTCCCATATGGTTGCTTTATCTGACAGTCCTGTACTGGTTCTGGTGGCTCCTAGAGGTTCATCTTTGCTGAACCAGGAGGCCTGTCTTGCTAGAGCAGAGCCTGATGATTTTATTTTTGCTCCCGTGTAAGTGAGGCTTACACCTGATCTAGAGTGGTGTCGGACAAGCGTATTGTGAGCTGATTTGCCCTTGCGTCTCTCTTTGGGTGAGATGATCATATAAGTTACTTTTCTTATAGATGGGCTAGGTATATTAAGCAGCCAATAGCACTGTGTAGGATGTCAGGTCTAGGAGGAGTGCAATTTTGAGCATCTGGTTTCTTCAAGGAAGGAAAATTTTGATGGCAGCTCAAATGCAGTCTCACCCGTCAGGGAAACAAGGTCTCTGGTGGCAGGCTGCATCCTTTCTTCTTCAGGGATGACTTCATAGAACAGTGTCCTGTCTTGTGCTTTTGATTATTTGGAATAAAAAAAACTGTATGGAGGCAGGAGAAGGTTTTGAGTTTTGCTTTTGTCTTTCCCACTGATAACTTCATTAAAGCCTTACTCTTGATCTCAGTCCACATCTTTAGGCAGAGAAAGGTTTTGAACAGGTTTCCAGTATGCGGGTGGCTGATCTCACCAATGAGATACTGGCTGAAAGAAGACTTTATCCCCCTGTCTAAAATAACTCACAGTTATTTTTCTCTCA